>CAUYQV010001560.1:0-35017 GCA_963574575.1 Galagoides demidoff | reverse complement strand
CAGAATGAGCCATTAGAATTGTAAATCAGTTATTGTTTTAAAACGTTCTGATTCTACTGGAATCAGAACGTTTTAAAACAATAACTGAGAAAATGACATGAAGGCTGTGTTGATCAGTTTGATGGAAATATTTCGGATTGCATGTGAAAACCCCACACTGTACCCCAGAAGTGCATTAATGTACATAGTTACCATTCAGTAAAAAAGAAAAAGAAAAAAAAAAGAATTGTAAATCAGATCATGCCACATCCCTTTCAAAGCCCTTTTTTCTCTATCTCACCAAGATAAGTCAAAGACCATTTTACTGGCGGACCCCTGCTGACTCCTCAGCCTCACTTTCACTTTCCACCTTACTCACCTCACCACACTGGGTACACTGGCTGAGTGCTCTGCTTACAGGCAGCACGTGTGTGCCTCAGGGCCCTTGCCCTGCCTGCCTTCCCTGCCTGGAATGCTTTTCTCAGAGATATTCACATGGTCTACTCCCACCCTTCATTCAGATCTCTGCTCTAACAGCTCACCCTTAGAAACACCTGCTCTGACCCATGCTCTGATGCCTTGCCATCTGGCCCCTTAATCCAGCTTTATGTATCTTTGTTGCACAAATCACTCACCTGAAGTTATATTCTTTATGTGTGGTTTTTCGTGTACCTCTTTAATTGGAATGCTATGTTCATTGTTATGTATCCAGAGCCCATAACTGTCCCTGGTACAGTAATATTTATGGAAATTAACAAATGGATAAATGTTAGCTGTTATTATTGTTTTTAATATAATTATGAACCAGTGTTATACCTTCTTGATTTTTCCTTCCAAATTCTTTGTCATTCATGCCTTCTTTCTGTACCCACTGCTGCCACCTGAATCCAAGCCCCTCTTGCTCTACCCCTAAATGAGCACTGTCATCTTCTTTCTGGGCCTCATAAATCCAGTCTCTTTCCTTTCCCCTGTTCTGCCGTGTGACTGTCAGGTCAATCTTTCTGAAACACAACTTAATCACTTCGTATCTCCTTTCTAACAGTATAAAGCCTATTATTCACTTGGCCCGATAGCCATTTCTCTCGCAGCTGGTCTCCTTTTCCAGCCTAATTTCCCATTACTTCCTTGTCTGAACCCTTGCCCCCAGCCAAATTGCTACTTGCTCAAAATTGGTACTTTTCCATCCTGTAACTTGAGCCACACCACTCACCTCCTCTGTCCCAAACCTTCCTCATTATCCAAAGTTGAGCTTAAATCTCTCATTCTTTGTGACTGCCTCGGAAACAAGATAGCTCTCTCTCTCCCTCTCATTCTTATATATATTTTCTTTACCACCCGCTTAGAACTTGACTTAAACATATTTTTTACTGACTACACCACTTTGTATACTTGTATGTATATGTGGGAATATATACTCAGTCCTATTTTCACAAATTATAACCAGTAACTCTAATCAGTCACTTCAGCTTAAGGCTCTAAGGTGAGTTCTTGCCCTGCCTATTATTATGTGAACTGTCCAACTTCTGTAATTTCTCTGAGTTTCTATTTCCTTTTCAGTAAAATGGGGATAATAATCATAATAATATCTCCTTCATGGTGCTATTTGTTAGTATTGGATGAGTTCAACTTCAATGCTTAGTATACAGCAGGCTTCAATTACTTATTATTATTCCTTTGTGTATTGCTCACAGGCCACTCAGTGTATAGTTGGAGGATCTTCAAAGGAGCAGAGAAATATCTGCAATAGCGTCACACCCCCAGTGAGCCACGTCGTGTGTATTTCACAAAGATTACCACTTCGAGAAAATGTTTATGTTTAGTGCCTCCTTCTCCCTACTGCCCTTTAGACAGTATTGTTTTCACTTGGTCAGTGACACCAGAATCCATCTGGGTGACACTAAGTTTTCCCTAAGTGTTCCTGTTCTTGTGGAAGCACCAATCACAACGTCCTTCCCTCAGTGGAGATGTCAGTAATGTATAAGGATGAAGAGGGTCACTTTCGCAATTAGATTTTTGGAAAGTAAATTATTCAATCAATGTAGTTACAAGAAATAAGATTATCTGAGCAGCATGACCATTTCCTGGGATTGATCAGACACACACATCCTAATGTTCAACCAAGAAAGATCTCTTCTGCACAGTCTCGGGTGCTGGTAAGCTGTCCCCACAATACTGAGAAGCCTCCTTCCTGACCTAATGCCTTCTTTGGGGTGCTATTACACATATAGTTTATATTTTTTCTCCTTTCTAATAGACTCTTTGTGGTCACAGCGGTTGAGCTGCTGTTAAGAGGTCTTGCCCTGTCCTTTCCTTGGTGGTGAATTGACACAGAGAAGGAAATGACAAGAAAGAAAGCCCTGCAGCGTTGTCACTGAGTACCACAGTCAGCCGTCACCGTCTGCATGGGGTGCCATGGTGCACTCTGGGAAGTAGCTGGGCAGGGGGACAGAGCAGTCCCACAGGACTAGTGGGACAATATGGTTTGGGTTTGTTTCCTAACTACACAATGGAGACAAAATGGAGAGTTTATAATTTGAGACTGAATGACACAGTCAGGTGAATCAAGAACATCAGCAGCACACAGCACACACCCTAAAATGGGGAAGTGGGGAGCACTTAATGAAGAACTGGTTATAGTGGTGCTGGCAGGGGTGGGTGGGAGAAGGATTGAGCAGCACAAAGGCCAGAAACAGTGAGCACTCCTGCCCACAAGGCCAGATGGGTTGGAGATGGGGAGATTGCCAGAAGCCAGAGAGGATGCTCCTAGGTCTAACAGACAGCTACCTAACGGATGTGACCCAAGTAGAGGGGTTTCTGATCTCATGCTGGCCTAGCAGGAAGTAAGCTGGAGGACCCTGACTTCTCTCTCCTCCCACCGTCTATCTCCCATAGTACCGCCTATTGGCTGAACCCAACCAGGAGCAAGAGGACAGGGTGCCTGCTGATGGCTCCCATAAAGTGCAGCCCCCCAGGCACAGAGTAGGGTGGGGAAGTGTGCAACTAGGTCTGGGGGGCAAAGGAGAAATATGTGCATTAGAGTTTCAAGTTTAGGTCTAAATGGGTCTGATAAATTAGGAGAGCAGCCATACCAAGAATCAATGTAAATGAGATAATGTAACATTTGGGGCTTAAAAAGAGAGAAAGTGAGAGAAGTAAGAGCTTAGTGTATGCCTGTGATTCTTCAGCGCTCAGCCAGGGCCTTTGGTTTGGACCTTACAAATGAAGGGGCTATGGGAAGAAGTACAAGTGAATTTTCAAAAGGGAAATACCCCCACCCCATCTTTTCCCCCTCATTTGATCCTACCTTTCTCATTTGTTAATCCCCAAACCCCAAATTGACTCTTTGAGTGAAGGAAGTCAAAGTTTCTGTAGAAGATGTAGAACGAGAAGTAGAATAAGCTCCCTACTTCACTGGGATATGGCGGAGTCTCAGAGCATGTGGCACTTCCCTGGCCAAACAGGACTTATTAAAGTACTTTTAAATTTATAAAAATATCATTAAATATTATCAAAATACTATTTTAAAAAATAGGTATCAAAATATTGTAATATGATGCAGTAAGATATATTCTGTTATTAATGCATTAATAACAAACTCTTGTGGTGGGGAGGTCTAATAATCACTTTTAAAATGGGCATGCGTGAAATGCTATTTTGTGGGTTTTGCAATAACTTTAACATGACATGAAATTCATTATGATTTCTACTGGCATCAAAGACATAGGTATTGCTTCTGCTGCTGTGGTTGTTGCCCACTTCCATAATTATAGAAAATGTGAAATTTTAGTTAAAGAATAGTGAAAATAAAGATGTCATTTTAAAATTTAAGTCTGTGGACATTCTGAATTCCATCCATAAACTCTTTAAGAACCCCTGCTGTGATCTCATCATCCCTTCTGCATCTCCTTTGTTTCTGTTTCGGTTGTGACTCTCCCACAACCAAAACAGAAGCAAAGGTAGTGTGAGATGAAAAATTTCAGGGTGGCACCTGTGGCTCAAGGAGTAGAGTGCTGGCCCCATATGCCAGAGGTGGTGGGTTCAAACCCAGCCCTGGCAATAAATAAATAAATAAATAAATAAATAAATAAATAAATAAATAAAAATAAAATAAAGAGGTAACTTTAAAAAAATGAATAAATAAAGTTAAAAAATAAAATAGAAAAAGGGGCAGCGCCTGTAGCTCAAAGGAGTAAGGCGCCAGCCCCATATGCCAGAAGTGGCAGGATCAAACCCAGCCCCGGCAAAAAAAAAAAAAAAAAAGAACATTTTTAGATGATAGTTTCAGAGGAGTCTGATTCACCCCATCCCCTGACTCATTCCCTCACTGTGAACATTCCAGCTAAACAAAAATGGGCCAGAGAGAAAGGGATAGACCTTCCTCGTTTGAGGAGATGAGATAAAATTCAAGTACATTACAAGAGACCCAGAGAGCTGACTCAGCACCAAGCTTTCCCCAAAACAATGGCTATGGAGAAACCCCACCACCACCATTATCACTCACATGGTCAGCCTATTACCCAGTTTCCAGTTTGGAGACATACTCTCTGGTCAATCCCTAAACAATCTGCTTTGCATCCCCCCTTCTCGTAGAGACCTCCCACTAAAAGAGAGGACTTGAACATCTTACAAGATAGTCATGGCATACAAGGGGAGTCTGAACCTCTGTCCAAAGTTTCACTAAACAGAATGTACGTAACCAACACTTTGTACCTGTGATATAGGTAAACTGGTTGCAAAGCAAAAAAATTCCTGAGCTGAAAAGATGTTGAAAGGGGTAACCAATGATAATAGTTGCAGAAAAGATGTGGTATCTGAAAATGGACCACAAACCCCACCCCCAGCTGTGTTTAGGTGATTTAGAAGAGTCACTGTAGTTGCCTTCATTTGCATTCTCAGACATTGCCATCTGCAGCAGTATTCCAAGATTCGAGACAGTTAAGCAAGTTGTGGAAGTATTTTACAAACTTGGCAAATGCTATGGGAGGCATGGGACTGGAGGAGGCTTGTTATACCCGTGAGAGGGGGGACTATGGCTCTGAGGCAGCTTCCTGGGTCATGCTAGACTAAGAAGCAAATAAAAGCTGGTGGTTGACACCATTTCAGTGGCTTGACTTCTAGGTCGCTCCTGTGATCCCAGAGGAGGCACGGCTACCTGAAGGGGTCATTGTGGTTCTACCAACAAAGCTGGGACTTGTTCTTACCTTTAAGGCAATAGGGATGATGAGCAATGTAGTTTACTGCAAAGGTCCTGAATTCCTACTATGCCTCTTGGTCTTCCCTGTCCAAGTTGTAGGAGGTCCTAGGACGTGACTAGAAGAGAAGAGGTGATGAGAATGATGGGGAGGCTGGTGGAGCCTCTTCTCAGGGCCCAGCTTCTGTGTTAACAAGGTAGAGAACTGTTTTAATAATAGACGTTTGAGACCTAGGCAAGAGGTAAGGACAGGATTCTAGACCAACTCTTTCATTTTATAGATGGGAACCTATGACTCAGAGAGATGGAGTGACTGGCCCAAGATGAGACAGTTTAGACTAAATTACCCAAGACTTAAGTGCAGGTTTTCTGACATCTGGCTATTGTGCTTTCCCACCATTAAAAAAAAAATTTCTAAGCAAACCACAGACTGTTTATATCTTGTCTTCATTGCTTTATCCTGGTAGAGGAAGGGAAGAGGTCGCTGTGGTCTATTCATGATGAATCTTAAAGACGAAACCTGTAATGAGTGGAACAAGGTGCCAAAAGTCCCAAACCTAGTAGGCAAGCACTCTGACTTGGATCATTCAAAAGCCATTCACTTCCCCTTTCACGCCTTTCAATATTAATGCTAGAAAGTGAAAACTCACCTTCCCAGACTCCCTTGAAGTTAGAAGAGATAGTGGGAGATCTGATGAATGAAGTACAAGCTCAAGTTGGCTGGTTCTGCCTCTTCTGCTTCCTGGTTCTTCTTGACTAGAACTTGAGCTTGATGCTGGAGGCATATTGGTCATCTTAGGAGGTAGACCAGGAAAGTGCTCAGGCCCTGGATGGCACCCTGGAGCTACTGTCCTAGGCCTAATCTGTTTATACCCAGACTTCTCACAGGAGGCAAATAAATAAATCTTTTCCTTGTGTAGAAAGTCCATGTTCATTATGTTTTATGGTACTTGTGTAAACCATAACCCTAACTTCATATCTCAGTCTGTCAATCAAAGGTGAAATCAAGAATGGAAAAGGTATGCTAAACCAAAGTTCTGTAGGGTAAAGTTCACATGCTAATCTGAGCTCAAAGCTGACATGAGTCAGCAAAGAGGCCCGCTTGAAGAAGATAAATAGTGAAATACTGAGTTTGTATGGAGTGGTTTTGAAGGCCCAGAAAGTGACCTATGAATGTGCCTTAGCTGGATAACTCAATGACATTAAATAACCAAGCAGAATGATTCAAGGAAGTTTTACTACTGTATTTTAGGTCATCTAACCTAATTCCTCTCCTAAGAATAAAATAAATGGCCAGCAGAGGGTGTGGGAAAGGGAATACTGAGGCTAAAACATGCCAGCAAATCAAATTTCTCTCTGAATGCTGGCACAGTGGTGCCTGGAGGCGCATAAATGCATTAATGTACACAGTTATGATTTAATAAAAACAATTAAAAATAAAAATTAAAGCCAAGCCAAAAAAATAACAAGTATGATAATAGTATGGGTTAAAGGAAAAAGTCTAATGAAAATTAGAAAATAGTTTCTCCTGGATGAGAATGAAAATTCAATATGAAAATATTAAAACTCATGGGATATCGCTAAGGTTGCATTTATAAGGGAAATTGATAGTGATAAATAACATATCTTAGAAAGAAGGAAGGTTGAAATGACAATTATGTAAGAAAGCATTGGAATCAAGAAGTTAGAAAAAGAATAACAAATTAAACCCAAACAGTTTAAAAATAAGAGAAGAGAGCAGCAGTGGTGACTATGGTCAGTAGGTAGTGCACTGGCCACGTACACCGAGGCTGGCGGGTTCAAACCCAAACCAGCCCACCTAAAACACCAATGACAATTGCAACAACAAAAAATGTTGTGGTGGGCGCCTGTAGTCCCAGCTAGTTGGGAGGCTGAGGCAAGAGAATTGCTTAAGCTCAAGAGTTTGAGGTTGCTGTGAGCGGTGACGCCACAGCAATCTACCTAGGGCAACAGCTTGAGACTCTGTCTCAAAAAAAAAGAAAAAGAAAGAGAGAGAGAAGAAATAAATGAAGTTAAAAAAGAAACATTACATAAAGTTCAAAAAACTAAAATTTCATTAATTGAAGAGATTGGTAAATTTACTGGACATCTAGAAAACAGATCAAAAAAAGGCACAAGTCACAAATTATTAAGATTGGAAATGAGACTGGGGTATATCACTACAGATGCTAGGGGTATTAAAAATGATAGGGGCAGTGCCTGTGGCTCAAAAGGGTAGGGCACAGGCCCCATATGCTGGAGATAGTGGGTTCAAACCCAGCCCCAGCCAAAAAAACTGCAAAATAATAATAATAATAATAATAGGATATCAGGAACTATTTATGGTGATACATTTAGTAATATAGACAAAATGAGAGATTTTCTATAAAAACAGACCCTACCAAAATTGACAAATAGAAATTTAAAACTTAAATCATTCTGTATCTAACAAAGTAATCGAACTTATAATTAAAAACTTTTCCAAAAAAATTTCCCTGGTCCAGATGACTTTATCAATAGATGCTTCCTGATATTCTTTCTAAGTAAAAGAAAAAGAAGGAACGCTTCTCAATGCATTTTGTGATGCCAGCAAAACTTCTACATCAAAATCTGAAAAGAACATGAATGATTAAAGGAAAACACGCCAAGCTCTGTCATGAAATACATATAACAATTTTTGTAAGTACAGTCAGTTTAATCCTGTGCCATATAAAATGGTTGCTACACGATCACTAAGTGCCGTTTACTCCAGGAATGCAGAAGTCTTAGGATTTGAGAACTAATCAATGTAATTTGACTCATTAACAAGATAAAATAAAAAAATCACATCATCATGCCAACAGATGCAGAAAAGGGATTTCATAAGACTCAAAATCTATTTGTAATAAAATCTCTTGGCAAACTAGTAAATCAACTTTATTAATTTGGAAAATTTATATATAAAAATTATGAAATTTTTTTAAGTAAGAGGAAAAACTGTTACAAGCAAATAGAGGTAAGTATAGTACACATTCTACATAGATATCCAATTGGATCAGTACTATTTATTTTCAAAGACCAGTTTTCTTCAGAGATACTAAAACCACGTCATAATTGAGTCATTCGATATGTGTGGATAGGTTTTGGGATTATTCTGTTCCTTTGCTTTAATTACATTTTCTAGTACCAACACTAACTATACGGGCCTAATGATTGTGCTTTATAATAAATCTTAATACCCTGTGTATGTAGTCTTTAGCTTTTTCTTCCTTATGGTTATCCCGAGTATTACATCCTTTGCGTTTTCACACAAATATTACAAATGAATTATTCATTTCTTAGAAAAACCTTGCTGGGTTTTAACTGGGATGTTATTAAAACTGTAGGTCAGTTTAAGAAGACTTGTTTCAACATCAGTGCTTTCAATCTGTGAATATGCTGATTTCCTCCCTTTACTTAGAACTTTTAAATTTTTCCTTAACTGTATTTTATAATTTTTGTGTAAGTTAGACTAGGTAGAGCCTTTTTTTGCTGGTTAATATTTCTACTTGCAAACATATTACTTTTCCACCAAAAAGAAAAAAGGAAAAAGAATCTTAAGATTAAAAACATAACACAAAACCCACCACACTATAACTGGAACAGTGACATTGTCAGTTACAACTCAGCTGTCACAATAATATTTTTTATTCCAGCATTCACATTCAGAGACAAGTGACGCCATATCCCAATCTAGGGTCAATTCTGACTGGCCAAATGTAGCTACTGAGCTCCCATTCCTCCCAGGGAATGATTTAGGCATAGGCATAAAATCAGGGAAAAAAAAAGTGGCTGCTAAGAGCATCTGCCACAAAGTTTCTTTGTTTATTAAAACAAACAAACAAAAAGGAACCACACATAAAAATGAACGGCCTTTCTTGGAAAAGATGTCTGTGTCTGAATGAAACCAGAGTTGAGGTGAACATTTAATTGCCCTGTGGGGAGTTGGGCTCTGGGTCAAAGCTGTTGGGTCTTTTCTTTTTATTTTTCTTGCAGTTTTTGGCCATGGCTGGGCGTGAACCTGCCACCTCTGGCATATGGGGCTGGCACTCTACCCCTTTGAGCCACAGGTGCCATCCAAGCTGTTGGGTCTTGACAGCAGAGCAGAAGGATGGGAAGAGCCCGTACCCTGATGATATCATCGAGCAGCTGAATTAACTGGTAGTAGAGATGCTCTGTCTTTGGGCTTCTTCTATTATGAGAATTTTCTTCATGGTTTTAGATACTGGAACCTGAGTTTTCTATGACTTTCAGCCAAGCCATTCTAATAGATACGACACTCTTATTGTAGCGAGGGTCCCCTTTGGGAGGGAAGGAGAGGAGAAATTTGTGATGGGACATTTCTATTAGTAAGGACAGGGAGGTCTGCGGTGCCACATGGCCCTTCATGATATACTTTGAGGCACCAGCTGCCCTTCCAGCAGGGTGTGCATGGAGGAATGATCCTCTAGTTCTTCTCATTCCCTCAGTTAAAATGGAGTAGGGGAAACACTTCCCAGAGGCATGAGTTTCCCACCTCTGAAACTTAATAAATCCCTTTCTGCTTGAAGTCACTTAAACAAATTCTGAGACCTGAATCTAAGAAATCTAAGCAACAGCAGGACCGTGTGAAAGACTGTTAAATTAGAATTTCGTCACCACAGGTGACAAAATGTGCTTGTTATTCCCGTGATCACATTCAAGTTTCTATTCTCAGCAAAATAAGCATTCTGCTACTGTAGGGGCTGGTGCAACTAGAAGCATAGAACTTGCACCAGTAACAGTAAGAATAAAAGGCAGACTAACTGGTCGGAATAATGTAAAACCAGTTCCAACTCGGCGTGGTGGGTGCAATTTCAGAACCTTCAGTTTGTGCCTGCACATGTAAAGTGGAGGAGAGAATTGCAGCTATTATCAGAATACTTTCAAATTTTAAAAGAGTTTCTGCAATTATCTGGATGTTTCAGAAAAATTTGAGGTAATTTCAGCCCAAATAATTTTGATAATTGCCACAATTCTCTTGTACATGTACTTCTAGACACTGCTAAAAATGCATAGCGATAGAAGCAGTATTATCTGTGAACTCTGTTTCAATTTCACTGAGAAATCTGGCAAAGAAAATACAGAAACAAGAAATTTCTCAAAAAAAAAAAAGAAAAAGAAATTTCTCTTCTTCCAAACCTATCAAAATGCACAAAAATAAGTGAGAATAGGAACAAAATAAAATAATTCCAGAAGCTTCCAAAGGGAATCACCTTATACCATACCAGTTATAAAATAGAATCCATAGAAGATTCTGTAAATTGACTGTAGCTTATTGACTTCTCCAAAGCAGTGCACAGGACAAAAAAATGAAGAGACAACATTCTGGAAAAGCTCACAGATAGTCCTTATTTTGCAAGGAAGGAGGAGAACTGTGTGAGGAATGGGAGTTGGAGTGGAAGCTCAAAAGAAGAGATTCAGAATTCCTTTAAATGGTCACCTATCTTCACCATGAAAGAAAATAAATATTCAGTGGAACGAACTTTTGATTTGGCCATTTTTTTCATGCCTTTTCCACCTATATCCTAGAGAGGACCAAAAGAGGCAAGCAGGGAGAGGAGGGAAGGAAATATTCACCTAAGGAAGTTTGTCTTTGAGAGAAGAGAAGGCTCTGGTTGTGCCTGGAATCTGGTGAACAATGTGAAATCAGAGGGCTTTTTTCACAGGATCAGAAAGAAACATCTCCAACTATAGAGAGTAAACCTCAGTGCAGAACCTTTAGCTAAAGTATAGAGAAAGCAATGTCAAACCCCCCCAGATGTGATGTCCATGGCCCTGGTTCCACCCTTCCTCCCTGAAACCCACTCACTCTCAGCCTTGCCACCCTCTCAGACAATAGAAAAGCAGATGTAACAGTTTGTGAATATGACAGGCTTACATCAGCTCTTTGAGAAAAGGGTACAAAAGGAGTGTAGGTAGCACAGGAAGGCAATCGAGAAAAATCTATTACAAATAGAAAGATAAATATAAGGCCCCAATAGAGATTTCCCTTATTAAAAAACCTTGAAAATAAAAAATAATAAAATAACAAGAATAATATGGCAGAAGTCAAGAATTCGAAGTTAAAGCAGCTTGTTAATTAAGAATGCTTTTGACTGCAAGTAGCTGAAAATCTAGCTAACATTGAATTATATTTACTCAATGAGACATTCAGAAGTAGTCAGTCCCAAGAGTAGCTTAGTAGCTCAGTGATTTCGTCAAGGATCTAAGCCCTTTTGGTCCTTGCTTTCCGCCAGCCTCTGTGTGTCTGCAGTATCTTCTTGACCACAAGATGGCTGCCATAGCACTAAGCATCACATCTCACTAAACCGTATCCAAAGCTGTAAGAGAGGGGAGTTATGGCAAAGGACGTGTTTCTTTGTCAGAGAGAAAATGCTTTCTTAAACACCACCAGATGATTTATCCTGATATTTCTTGGCTAGAAATGTATCCCATATTCAACCCTGGTATCCAATCATTGGTAAAGGTTAGCGAGTCATCATAATCTAGCCCTTTAGCTGAAAATACTGAAGTCAGAACCAAATCCGGGTCTGTTAGCAAAGAATAAGGAAGGAGTGACAACTAGGTGGGCAGCCAAAATAACAACTATTGTTCAGTTCAAATTATTCAAATTTGTTAGGAGAAACCCTAGAGAAAATAAAATAGATCATATACTTTCCAAATTGCCAAAACAGGAGATGAGAAACTATCATAGATCATAAACCGATGGATAGAAAACAAAAGAAATGCAAGAGATTCTATAAAAATAAACAAAACCCCACATTACATAAAATAAGATATAGAAGGTTAAAAATGTATGCAGCCTAACAAAAAAATTACTAGTAAATAAAAACCTCTATAAAACAGAGAATAATGATAGGCATGTACAACAAGCTGTAGGTGTGTATTAGTCTATATAACTAAAGCAGTGTGGTTCTTATATCTATACAGACGGAGAGACGAAATGAATAAAACAGAAAATCCAAAAATCAACACAAATACTGATAGGAATTTATTACTATATATGCTAAAGCTGGCATTCCAAAGCTGGACAAACTATGGACTTTTCAATAAATGATATTGAGAAAAAGAATAGCCCATTTAGAGACAAAGCATTGAAACCCTAGTTTATTCACAATACTAAGATAAATCTCAAGTTTTAATGTAAAAAAAAGAAAACGACAAGACAGAGAAAGAAAGAAAAAAGGAAAGGGGGAAGAAAAAAAATAAATTAATCATAAAAGCACAAGAAAAAAAGAAAGCACAGGTAAATTAATTCCTTTTTTACCATAGAGTAGGAGTTGGTAATTTTTTTGCATATGGGGTTAAACAGCAAGTATTTTAGGTTTGTGGGCCATATGGTTACGGTTACAAGTACTCAGTTCTGCCACTGGAGTACAACAACCACCATAGACATTATGTAAACAAAGGAGGGTAGCTGTGTTCCAATAAAACTTTATTTGCAAAAATAAATGAAAGCCAGGTGGCACCTGTAGCTCAAAGGAGTAGGGCTCTGGCCCCATATGCCAGAGGTGGTGGGTTCAAACCCAGAACCAGCCAAAAAAATAACTACAGTAAATAAATAAATAAATAAATGAAAGCCTAAACTTGGCCCTTAGGCCATATTTCATGAACTCTGCTGTAGTGTGAAAGACCTCATAAATTCAAAACTTTGAAGCACACATGACAAGACTGATACATTCAACTATAAATTTAAAACTACTATAAGGCAAAAAACAACACATTAAACAAAGTCAAAAGATAAACGACAAACCACAGATTAATCTTTTGCAACTAATTTCACAAGGGGATAAACTCTCAAATATGCAAAAGCTTCTATTAACTCTCTTCTTCATTGTCACTTTTTCCTCCTCCCTGATCATTCCATTTACTAGACTATCAAGCTCCTTCATTTCCCATGTTAGAAGACACTTCTCTCTCTCTCTCTTTTTTTTTGAGACAGAGTCTCTCACTCTTTTGCCCTGGGTGATACCACAGTTCACAGCAACCTCACATTCTTGGGCTTGATTAATCCTCTTGCCTCAGCCTCCCTTGACTAGCTTGGCCAATCTCACCCTACAGTCTTCTCTGCCTCAGATGTTCTGTCCAACTTACTTTTCTGGCTCTTTCCCTCACAGGCCAGCTAGTCCCCTGCCCCCCTCCCCCCGCCCCCCAGCTAGTTTTTTCTATTTTTAGTAAAGACTGTGTCTAGCTCTTGCTCAGACTGATCTTGAATTCCTGAGCTCAAGCAATCCACCCGCCTCAGCCTCCCAGAGTGCTAGGATTACAGGCGTGAACCCAGCAAAAAGACATTCTTGATCCCATTTCCCTCACCAGTTACTCCCCTCATCCTAGTCCCCTTTGCAGTGAAACTCTGCAGAGTTGTCTCCACTATCTTTCCTCTCTTGCTCTCTTAAATCCCACCTGGTGGCTTTCATCCCTCCCGTACACCCAAACTGCTCTTGTCAAGACCCTGGCATTCCTCAAGCCAATACTCTACTTCAGCCAGTGGTTGATTTACCTCACTTTTCAGCAGCAATTGATGTGGGAGTCCACTTCCTAAAGATTTTTCATATGACATCCTGGACACCAAACATCAGACTCTTCTGCTTTTTCTCTCCCTCTCTGTTCCCTTCATCTCAGTCTGCTTTGCTTCTACTTTCCGAGCTCCTGGCCTATCAATATTGACTCACTACGGGACTCAACTTCTGTCTCTTTACTCAATTTCTTGATGATCTTATCTATTGTCACAGCTTTGGTGACATTTATGTCACCAAAGGGCAATTATTGAACATATGTCTCAAGGCTAAATGTCTCTGTTTAACTCCAGATTCATACATACAACTGACATCTCTCTTTGGGGTTTAACACACTTCCAAATCTTGACATTTCCTCAGCTGAGTTCCCAATGCCAAACCCCAGATTACTCCCACTCCTCTTGGGGGCAGCTCTGTTCTTTCAGATACTCAGGTCAAAAAATTTTAAGTCATTCTTATCTCTGTTCCTTCTTTCTCTCATACTCTATGCTCTACCTTTAAAATAATCAAGAATCCAACCACTTCTCATCCCTTCCCTGCCACCGCCTTGGTCAATCCCACCCCAGGTCTTCATATCAGAAGACCCACTTACTTGTATAGCTCACTCCCTCAGCTGCTTCAAGTCTTTGCTCAAATGTCTTCTTCTCAATAGGACCTGCCCTGACCCCCCAACCCTTCCTCAGTCCCCCACTACCACTTTCTATCTCCCTTCCATCTCAGTGATTTTCTCTGTAGAACTCATCATGGTTTCTAAGAAATCATGACATTTACTTTTTTATTTTGTTTATTATGTGCTTTCTGTTTAAACTATAAGCCTTGTATGCATTTTGTTTTAGGATGTATCTCAAGTGCTTGGAACGGTGCCTCACACAGAGCAGGTCTTCCAAATACTTATGAAAGGTATAAATAAAATTGATTTAAAAGTGACCAACCATCCAGAAAAATTTCAAAGAATATTAACAGATAGCTTACAAAAAGGGATAAAAAATGGCTTGTAAATATATGAAAAGTTCAATATTACGTATAAAGAAAGAAATGAAATTTGAGGTATCCCAAAGTACTTTTTTTTAACCTATTAAGTGGTCAAAATCCAAAATGTGACTACACTGTTGCTTAGGCTGTGGGAAAATAGATGCCTTTATTAGTGGGAGACTTTGTAAATTCCCTTTGTAGAACAATTTGGCAAGTACGTATAAGATTTATGAATATCTTTTAAACTCAATCCATCCACTTCTGGAAAATTTTATAAGAAATGATATATTTATAAAATTATTAGTTTAAGTATTATTTAATAGCAGAAGATTGGAGACCACCAAAATGCATTAACAGGTGACTGGTAAAATAAATTATAACACATTTATACAATGAAATTGTTTCCATCAAAAATGTTTTTAGGATAAAAGGTGAAGATGTCTTTTAGCTCTAGGATGGAAAGATGCCTATAGTATTAAATGAAAACAATCAAGGTGCTGAACAGTGTGTCTGGTGTGGTGCTTTTGTTTATAAGAAAAGGAAAAATATAAGAACACACGTTTATTTTGCTTTGCTTTGCATAAAGGAAGTCAGGAAAAATACACAGGTTAATAAAAATGATTACATAGGTGGGAGGCAGGAAATGGGGTAAATGTTGGCAGGAATAGGAGGAAGATTTTTTATGTGTATCTTTAAAAAATATACATTTCTAATGTAGAATTATGTGTATGTGTTACCTAATTTTTAAGTTAGTATTTTAACTGGATAATATAAAATAAATGTGACTAGTATAAACTCTCTACAAGAAATTAATTCTCAGGTTATTTTTTAAAAAAACAAAGCTCTTAGATCTTTCTTAAATTTTATTTCATTTTGACATGATGGATAACGTGTTGTCTTCTAGGTTACAATAAAATATAAATTTTGTGTTCTTACCCTTCCCTTGGTCCTATAATACTAAAACTAATTGTGCCATCTCTCCATCCCATTTTCTTAACTCCATTTCTGCGGAAAAGTTTTCTGTCTTGAAAGCATGATGTTTAGTTTATTGTTATTTGTAAAGCTTTCTGTGATCCATAAAAAAGAGAGATTGAAGAGCAGTAAATTCATTTTGATTACTCCTTATTAACCTTACAAAGTGGCTAGTCTTTTAAATTATTTTGAGATAAACACCTGAAAGAAAATATTGGTAGGTGAGATGAGTAATAAGTAGTGTTTGCGTTCATGTTCTTGTTAAAGGAAGCCATTACAATTTTAAAAAATTCTAGAAAGAAAACAAAGCATGTAAAAGTACTTTATTGAGTTTACTGAAAGTAACATAAAAGTTAAAAGGTTAAAGTTTTTTCTAAAAAAAGAAAGAGCTAAAGGTACAGTCTGTAATCCATAGTTTTAGTGATAAACTTTGGCATATTGATTTTATTATGTTTGACTTGTAACAACCAATCAGTTTTCATCTGGGGAAAGGTTATTTGTTGGACCTCTAAAACCCTAACAAACTTCAACTTCAAATTATAAGTATATACAAAATAGCATGCCAAGTTTCGGTTTTCTTTGGTAAATTTTTATTGAGCACCTACTAAAATCCAAGTATCAGTCTCAGGATCAGGATTATAAAGGTGAACAAAACATACATCCTTACTCTCAGGATGCTTACAACTATGACGTGTTAGAAATAGACAAAAAAATAATACATGTGGTTATATACCTAAATAGACAGTTACTGCTATGAAAGGATCTTTAAAGGAAAAATTTAAGATAGTATGGCAGTAATTATCAACTGGCATGCCACGGCACACTGGTGTGATGCAAAAAAAAAAAATTTTTTTTTTTGAGACAGTCTTATTTTGTTGCCCTTGGTAGAGTGCCATGGCATCACAGCTCACAGTAACCTCAAACTCTTGGGCTTAAGGGATTCTTTTGCCTTAGCCTCCCAAGTAGCTGGGACTACAGGCGCCTGCCACAACGCCTGGCTATATTTTTGTTTTTGTTGCAGTTGTCATTGTTGGTTAGCTGGTCTGGGCCAGATCATTAATTAACTTACTTTCAAAATAAGTTCAAAGCACAGTAAGTATATTCTTTATTTTACTTTTTTTTTTTGATCAGCATAATTCAAGTATACCACAAAAGTTTAACTATTGGTTCAAGTGTGCTGTGACATAAAAAAAGGTCGAAAAACACTGTATTATGGTATCATAGAATGAACTGAGTTGCAGAGAAACCTAATCTAGATTGAGGGATCACAGAGAAATGCCTTGCAAAGTAAAACATAAAAGAGAAGCAGGAGTTTGCTGGTAAAGACTCAAGGGAAGGGAGAGTGCTCCAAGCAGAGAAAATAACATGTGTATGAGCTCTGGGCAGGAAGTAGTGGGCCCATTAAGGACCCTCAAATTGTCTATTTTGTTTGTTTACCCATAAATTATATAAAATATTTCAATTCTAAATCAAAGTCCATGTATTTTCTGTAAAGAGCCAGACGGTGAGTACTTCAGACATTGTGGGCCGTACCGTGTCTGTGGTAACTTGTTTACAACATCATGTTACGTATCATACAATGGAACACTGCCCAGCAATAAAAGGGAATAAACTACTGATACATGTGACAACAGGAGTGGATCCAAAAATAATGATGCTGAGGGAAGGAAAGGAGACAAAGAGTACATACTGTGGAATTATATTTATATGAAGTTCTAGTAAATGCGAACAAATCTACAGAGACAGAAAGCTGACTAATAGAGCGGAGAAGAGGGAGAGGCAGGTGGAAGGAATTACAAACGTAAATTGGGGGAGGTCATGTATATGTTCATGATCTTGGTTGTAGTAATGTTTTCATGGGCATAATTATATGCAAAAATATATCTGATTGAATATTTTAAACATTTATAGCTTTGTATATTTCAGTGGTGTCTTAATAAAGCTGTCAAAAATAAATAAGCACATACATAAGTAAACTTGACTTTGAAACAAAGGGAAGGCATGGCTCAGCAGCTGGGAGGAAATGCTGGGTTGAGTGACAGTTGGGTTTGTTTGTTTTGTGGGGGTTTTAGTTTTAGTTTGTTTCTTTCATAGAACAAATCCAAGTAAATTTATAAGCCGAGGGAGGGTATAGTAAACTCCAGGAAATAGATGAGGCAATTGATGGAGCAGAGTCCTCAGAGAGACAGAACATTCAGAGCCTAAAGCCAGGGGATGCAGCTTAGACTGGAGATAAAGGACACAGGGATGCAAGACCAGGGAGGGCTCATCACTCCCTGTTTTTCATTGTTCAAATGCTTAACCCTGAGTTTAGGCTCTTATTCTTGAGTACCAATGACTCAATCTTAAGCTAAATTAATCAGTTCTCGACAGTGCTCCCCACTTAAAGAGTAGTGTGCCTCCTGAGAAGTTCTCCCAAATTCCATGAATCCTTCTGAATCTAGGTTTTAATTGATAGATATCTATGGTACACTCTAAAAGTAAGATTATTTTGTTAAAATGTGAACTGTGCCACTCCCTTTGTCAAGAAAGGGCTCTAAGTTAGAAGGTATTTTTTTCACTTTTACGAAAGGTTCCTTTGTATAAACACCTCTCACCAACTCTGAGAGCCTGATATTCGTGTGCCTGGTGTGTTTGTCTAATATACACAGAAAAGCAGTTGCCAAGGAATGTTGGTCTTCAAAATTATAATTTGCACATACAAACGCACACACGCACACAAAGGAATCACATTTGATAGTTAATTCAGCATTTTCAGAGCAGCACAAAACTAAAGCGTCAGGTGAACAGAATCACATGCCGTTTTAGCATTAATATAACGTTCAACTTAATGTTTTAATTTCCCAATGTGCTGTTTTATTTAGAAAGATTCAGACTTCAGGGAGTATTCGTTCGGGGGAACTTTAAGATCTTAGTCTACTGCATAAAATCCTGATCTTGTAAAAATAGTTTTCGTATCTTTCACATCCATTCAACAGGTTTGACATGATGTACTAATTAATGTTGACCATTTTTTAACCTGCTTCATTTTAATCAAAACACACATTCTCAGTTAATTGAACGTACTTTGGGGACTCCACAGGGCTGGCAGGTAAGGGAGAAATTCCTGCTCGCTTAACTACAGCCACTTTGGACCACAATTGTTGTTTTATTGCTCTTTAAGGAGAAGACTCTTCAATAGAAGTCTCTGGAAAGTTGGCTCTTTTCCACCAAATCAGGGAAATGGGTTTACCGTGGTGTTCCGCCTCTGGGGAATTTTGAGTCGCCACGCGCTCAGGTCGCGGCAGAACCTGGCTCTCCGCGTTTGGGCGAGTACTTGAGCAGGCTGACCTCCCAGAAAAAACAGCTGAGGAAAGGGGCGAAAGCCAGGGACCGCGGTTCTCAGCAACTCCGGAGCGGCTTTGGGACCCCCAGCTCCGGACTTAGGGCAGCCGCCTCTGATTTGCTTTAAGTGCAGGAAAAATCTGCAAGCCCATTTGCCTCGCTCAGAAAGCTGGTAGTTATGCCCGGCGCGAGTGCCACGCGGGTGCCGGAGATGCTCCACCGCGTAGAGGATTCAGGTACCCCCTACTCCGGTGCCCAAAGGGTTGATAGTCTCGGTGACAGGCGACAAAGATGATCTGAGCTGCGCCCATCCCTGGCAAGACTAGACGGGCCGGAGGGTAGGCGCCTGGGCTGTGTGGTCCTGTTCTGTGTCCCCGGAGCGCCACCTCGCCTGCACCTCCCCACCTCGCTAGCAGGGACTGGAGAGGGAGAGTGGGGCTGTGGGCGACTCTCCACTCCAGCTACCGCGGCTCCAGCCCCCTCCTCCTGCCACTCGGGGGCGGGAAATGGCGGGTGGGAGTCACCCAAGCGTGACTGCCCGAGGCCCCTCCTGCGGCGGCGAGGGAGCTCCATAAAAGCCCAGTTGCGACCCGCTCTCTGCACCCCGTCCGCCGGCTCTCACCCCTTGGAGTGGCGCGCCCGACAGCAGAGCACTCGCCGCCCGGCCACGCCCGCCCACAAGCCACCGTGAGTGCCACAACCCATTTGACTGGGAAGGGAGCAAAGGAGGTGGGAGCCTGTAAACTTTCTTGAGGCTTGATCTCACCCTCTGCGCAGCCCTTGGGTCAGAGGAGGGTGGCACCTGACTCCGCGCGCTCGGTGCCCCGACGCGCGCCAATAGCTCTTGGCGGCGAAATTCCACTTGCCTCTTGGGGTTCGCTCCAATTGCGTGTCCGCCCTTTCTCCAGACCTTCCTGGTTGGGAGGTCCCTTTGGATTATCTTTTGGCTGAATGGAGAGAGAACTAGGAGCCCCTATCCCAAAGCAGCTGGAGGTTTCCCTGGGAGGGTGGGTGGTGCTGTCAGGAGACCCCAGAGAGCGGCGCGCGGGAGGAAGGCTTGCCAGGCAGCGCCTCTAAGTGGGGAAGCTCCCGCCCTCTGCCTCCTCTCCGGATCCTTGGAATCCAGACTGAGAGTGGCTAGCCCAGGGAAGCGTCCTGTTTCCCCCTCTCCACCGCGGTTGCCATCCTCAGGTCACCGCGTTGTCACTGTTGAATCCCTGCAGCGAGGCTGACCAAAAGTAACAGAGAGAAAGTTCTTCTCCGACAAAGGTTGGAGCGAGAGAGGAGGAAAGTGGTCATGTCTTTACCCCAGCAGGAGGAACTTCTAAATATGTTTTTGAAGTGTCTAAACTGGCGGGGCCCCCACCCTGTGCTCGCCGGGCGACGCTTGGTCCCTACCACAGAAGTTGCACGAAGTTTTCAGGTGGGGCAGAGGGGCCGAGCCGGGGCAGGAGGTGCCTGGGGCCCGCGAGATAGAGCTAGCGACGCTGGGTTCTGCCTGCGGGACTGGGACGGAGAGCCTCGCGGCGCGGGTGGCAGCAGGGGGAGGGGCGCGGGACAGCGGGGCGACTGTGTTCTGACTCTTCAGGCCCTTTATATCGCGCTTCCTGTGCCCTCAGATGCTAGGTAGCAAGCGACTGGGGCTGTCCGGACTCACCCTAGCCCTGTCCCTGCTGGTGTGCCTGGGCGCACTGGCCGAGGCGTACCCCTCCAAGCCGGACAATCCAGGCGAGGACGCACCTGCGGAAGACATGGCCAGATACTACTCCGCGTTGCGACACTACATCAACCTCATCACCAGGCAGAGGTGGGTGGGCGCCGCAGGACGGACTCGGAACGCCTGCACCCCCGGAGGTCCGGGGGCTTTTAGCAGACTGCGATCGGTTCTTTTTCTTCTCTCCCTCCCGGCAGTTAAGTGTAAGGCACACAGCTCTAATGTCTGTGGGGGACCAGCTGCAGAAACTGGGCATTTTCCCTCTGCAGCTACAATCACAAAGACGCCCGCCTCAGACTCAGGTCCCACAGGCTAGGAGGCCGGCTAGGGCGTTCCCCCCACCCCCGCAACCCGCTTGTGGTTTTTTGTTTGTTTGGGTTGATGTTGTTGTTAGAGCAGTGGGGGCCCTTTTGGAAACCTCATGGAAACGTGCCAGGTAGAGGGATAAGAATGCACCAGGCAAATGCTGTAAGGACGAGGGCGAGCAGGTGAACCCCCCACCCCCACAAAGCCAATAAGGAATCAACAGCGGGGTTGCCATCCTGCCCCCCGAGTGAATTAAATGACAGTATTTAGAAAAAGACAAATATCTGTAGAACTGTTTTCTTTTCTACTGCACTGTGTGTGTGTTTGTAGTTTCAACCCCATTATACAGTATAAGAAAACCATAAAAATGCCAGAATTAACTAGTGTTAGTTAGTGATCCTTTGCAATCTAATCAACTTAATGACTAAAAAGTAATCAATATGTTATATCCTAGTAAACTTCCCAGAAAGTTATATGCTTCAAATTCTTGCTGTGCTATCACATAGATCAGACCAGAGAGCTTATACAAACCAAAAGATACTGTTTTTTCTTAAAAAAAAAAAAATAACCTCTGTTTTGTAATTAGTTACAGTATAATATACAGTGGAACTCCTTTTTGTAAAGATGATTGCTATAAAGCTTTACCTTTGTTCAACGCTTTAGTATTTCAAAATGTTTTCATAGGTATTATCTCATTCAGGCTTTACCTTAAAGCTTTGAAGTGAGTATAATTGTCTCCATTTTGCAAATCGTAAAACTAAGGACATTTCATAAAAGCTTTTTAAGGGTGATGGAATTGAACCCTGCTGTCGATTTCCTTGGGTGTTGTCACCACCATCAATAGTTGATGTCATCTCTAACATCTCTGATGAGAAAAAATAGGGGAGAGGGGCTTGAGTTTCATGGCAAGAGATTTACTTACATGGAAATGAGCTGGTCCCTGAGGCAGTTTCCTGTCTCATCTTCATATAACTTCATCCTACAAGCCATCCCAGGCTCGCAATATCCACCCATGCCCTCCATTTCTCACTCATTGCCTTCCCACTATGCCCACTTATATGCACATGATATGCTTTTCAAAATTACTGTCATATGTGAATATGTTTTAATTTAGCATAAATGGTAATCTGATATCATTATCTTCCTTTTCCCCACTCCGTGTTTTTAAGCTCTCTTCTTGTTGCTGTATATACACTGGTTCATTACTTCTGAAAGCTGCACCGTTTATTCTACAGGGTGTGTCCATTTTGCCTAGAGAGCTCCCTGATGAGTGGTTCTTCACATGATGTTATTCTCCCCAAGACATTTTTGTTTTCACAAGTGGAGGGCATCTCATAGGTAGAGCCTAGGGAGGCTGCTCAATATTCTACCATGCCCAGGACAGGCCCCGCAACAGAGAACATCCTCTCTACAATGTCAGCAGTGCCGAGGCTGAGACACTCAACCCTACGTTAGTTCTTCTCCATCCTGGTTGCACATTAGAATCACCGGGGGAGCATTTCAAATACACTGATGCTGAGCTTCCCCCTGACAAATTAAATCAGACCTTCTGGGGTGGTGCCTATGCTTTATTGTGGTTTTTAAGGCTCCCCAGGTGCTTCTAATACACACCCCGGTTTGAAACTCTTTGCCCTGGAGATTAAATCTTTGCAAGTT
Organism: Galagoides demidoff; assembly: GCA_963574575.1. Taxonomy (NCBI): domain Eukaryota; kingdom Metazoa; phylum Chordata; class Mammalia; order Primates; family Galagidae; genus Galagoides; species Galagoides demidoff. Next base: position 12,348 of record CAUYQV010001560.1, on the reverse strand, counting down.
AAAGCATTATAGAGAAGAAGGGTAGTTCAAAATTAATTAGAGGAGGAAGAAGACTGAATAATGCGGGGAGGCTTTGGGATGTGGGTTCCTAGACTCGGGAGGATTTGGCCAGAAATAGGGATGTAGTTTGTGACCGTGCAAGCCCTGGTATTGCAGATTTAGATTCTTTCCTGGTAAATTGGAGAGCATAGTTGCCAGTTTGTTGCTCACTAGAGCATGATGATGTTAAATACATTAAGGTTGCCCAGGAGTTTTAAGATTAGTAAAATCAACTGACGGGCAGAATAAATAAGTAAAGGCAGCAGCCTAGAGCCTAATATCTCAATTCTAGATAACCTTTGAGAAAATCTACAAATGATGGGCTGTTTTGTTTTTGTTCCCCTTGAGTCTTAGTAAGGAACAGTAACAGGAAAGTCTTTCCAAAACGTTTAGAATTAATTGTGCTTGGTAGGCAGTTAGAATATACCCCCGTCAGCTTTGTTTAGTTGTTTTACCTATTAGTAAATCAGTCCATGCCAGGTTAACTTGTTATTTGTAAACAAAGTGGCTGCTGGTATCCAACACCTTTTTTGGGAAAGGAAAAAAATAGCTTCTTCTTCTTCTTTTTTTTATTAAATCATAGCTGTGTTCATTAATGCAATCCTGGGGTCCAATGTGCTAGTTTTATATACAATTTGAAATCCTTTCATCAAACTGGTCAATGTAGACTTCACAGCATTTTCTTAGTTATTGTGTTAAGACATTTATATTCTACACCTAGTAAATTTCACATGTATCTTTCTAAGATGTACCATAGGTGTGGTCCCACCAATTACCCTCCCTCCACTCATCCTCCCCCCTCTCCTCCCCTCCCTCTCCTGTTTCCTCTGAAAAAATAGCTTCTTTAAAAACAAAGAAGCTATTTTGGTATAGACTTGTCTGACCTTTTTTCAGTGTCTGGGAGCAGATAGCACATATCACTCTAGCAGGTAAACATAGCCTCACGTTCATATATTGTCCATCTCCAGCCACGGAGAAAAATAAACATTTTTATGGACCTCCTTTTTACTTCCAAGGAGGCTGAACTCACAGTATGGGGGAAGACTGTTAGCTTTTGGTACCTCAGATAAATATAAGACCCAGGATCTGCTGGTAGCTGTTAGAATGGACACATTTCAACAGCAATAATTTGCATTTGTGTATCACTTTGTCACTTTCAAAGCATTGTGACTCATATTTCACATCGGATTTTCACAAAGATTCTGATTTAAGCAGGGGTTATGATTTTTTTTTTTTAACCAATGAGAAAACTAAGATTCAAAGATACAGGTGGGTTTTGAATGGCGGTCTGCTGATTTTTTCTTCCCCCTGGGGTTGTTTCTGAAATATCATCTGGTCTCCTTGTTAAGGTTTAAACTGCTGTGTATCATCAGAACTATAGTCAATTACCTAATTATGGAAACATTTTAAGTCCTACTTCAATGTTTTTAAATATCCTGTCAGCTAGTTATAAAAGTATATCTGTATATGTACTATCCATAGTAGCATTAAAAGGCAAACATATGACTAGGAATTTTGGTTGGGTTTAAACAATCTGCGAAGTTATTTATTAAGCATTTCAGCAGAATTTAAATATGCAGTTTGAAATCATGTTTGTGATGTTTCTGGTAATAATATGTTTTGTACATCTACATTGCTTGTTAGCAGATGAACAACTGAAAATAACTTGTCGTCATTTAAAAAAGACTATCTTCTTTTCTCCTAAAGGTTTTTATGCCTATGCCAAACTTGCTTTAAAAGACTTTTTTTCCCCCAGATATGGAAAACGATCTAGCCCTGAGACGCTGATTTCAGATCTCTTGATGAGAGAAAGCACAGAAAATGTTCCCAGAACTAGGTATGGCTTGTTTGGGGACATTGTTGCAGAACTCAGGGTGTCTGGGGAGAGAAGTCAGAGAAAGCTGCCTGGCGGGAGGCTTTGGGATGTGGGCTTCTAGAAGAGGGAGGATCTAGCCAGAAATAGGGATAAAGAATCAGGGAGGGACCTTTTCTTGTCATGATCTCACTGCCAAATCTTTAGACTTCTGTGGGATAATATTTCCTAGCCCAGATCACTTGGGACTCCTTTGAAAATTTTAAATATATATGATTTTTAACTCAGAAATTACGCTACATAGAATTTCTAACATTGATAGAATTGGGGGGCCATGGCATCTCCAACTCTAAATTGAAATGACCAAGTGTCCATCTTTGGGCTGGAATAAGGTTTAGTCTTTATACACGTATACTATGTGGAATGTCCAGATGTCCTAGAAAATGTCCCTCATGGTTTTTACTCCAACCTTCTTCATTTTACATGAAGCTGTAGATATATCAGGTGTGTCTGAATACTTTTTGACATATTTTAGTTTAACTGATGTCCCATAGTAATTTATTATATTCAATGAATGAATGTTGAAGATGTTATTCTTAGGAATTTCCTGTAGCCTCAGGCCTTTCTTGGAGTGTGAGTCTGGCTTGGGAAGAGGTACCCACCTACACCTGGGTGTTAAACGCTGGGCTAGGATTCTCTGGCACCACCGGAGCTGGCCCTCCTCCAGTTTCATAATCACCTGCTTCCTGCCTCCATCCACAGAAGGAACACAACGCACACTGGTCGCCCACATGGTGGCTTGGTAGCCTAAACACAGGCTCTACAATGGCAATAACCAGGTTTCCCAGAGGAGGTCACTAGAATGCTTGCTCAGGGAGTGTGACTGTCATGTGACTCTTCATGGAGATTCTCCCTAGAGAATCACAGGATGACCTGCTGGGCCACGTATTTTCTTCCCACACTCCCTCAGTTCTTCTGTGAAGTGATCAGCCAGAGCAAAGGGTGCATGGATAGAGCTGTCAGATTTTACACTAAAGGAAACAATCATTTGAGCTGGAATAAAACTCCAGTGCTCTTGTTCCTGGAAATACCAGCGAATGCAAAGGAAGCAGGCAGAAAATTCATAAGGGTTTACTAAGCAATAAATGCCTTTTTTATTTCATTGACATGCATATTATGTTTGCCACAATAAAAAGCTTCTGGCGGGGGATGTCTACTTAGGATTAGAAACATGACAATCTAGACTTACGTAGAGCCTCACTTTGTTTTGTGCCAAAGTGGTACAGTTTGTGTATGAAATAAAGTTAATTGCACCCCAACTGACAGACTCCATCATGGGCAGTTAGAAGGAGATAAAACTTGGAGTTGCCTGTGAGTGCTATTTTATTAAAAAGCGTTCATTATAGTCTAGAAAATAGCAACTTACTGCATTAAAAGACTTACAGGAAACCAAAAGAAGCATATTTAGAGTATAGTAACAATAACTTTCTTGTTACAGTTTCACGTGCTTTCTGTAATTTTCATCTTCAGAAATATTGCAGAGTTCTTTGGGCCCTTTGATATATGCAGAACCTTTAAAGTCCTATTCTGAAATCTGCTGGAAACTCGTGTTGACAGCAGTGAAAGCTACTCAGCTGGGTCTTTGTACTTTATGCCCCTGTTTCGAGGTCTGATATTCCACGTGGCCTCCTATGTAGAATGCCACCACTATCTGGTTATCTTTTTGTTGAGAACTGAAATGTCACACTCTTGCCAGCAACCCAGGCAGTTGGGCAGCTTCTCTTACACACTTTTTTTCTTATGTTTTACAGGCTTGAAGACCCTTCTATGTGGTGATGGGAAATGAAACTTACTTTCTGGTCTCTTCCTCTTCTCAACCCATATTTCATCCTGTAAAGCTAGAGTCTGCCCATCCTACTACTGCATGCAGCCTTTGTGCTGAATTCTGTAATGTTTTCCTTTGTCACCATTGTATGTATGTGCGTTTAAATAAAGCACCATGCATTCAAGAGTGTATCCTCCTCAATGAAAAATCTGCATTGAAATAGAATTATTTTCAGTTATTCATTATATTACAATCTCCCAAAAGGGGCAGATTCAGGGTTTGTTTCAGTGATATTAAAGTCATGGCTATAAAAGATAGAAAGATATGACTATTGATGGTAATCAAGACTCATCTGTGTGTGTGTGAGTGTGTGTGAGTGTGTGTGTGTGTAGCTTATGGAACCATTTGGAGCTGCTGATGAAGGGGATGCTAATTTGGGGAAATGTTCTGAACTTTCCACCCCATTCACATGGAATCCTTGTTAACCTTGTTAACCTACTCCATCAGCAGAAAGGCTTGCTGTCTAATGGAAATTGCTGTGAAATGTCTTTTATCTTTCTGTCTGATATGGGAGTCACTAACCACATGTGGCTTTAGAGCTTTTGAATGTGGCTGCTGCAAATAAGGAGCTGAGTTTTACGTTTTATTTAATTTCAATGAATTTTACTTTAAATAGCCCCATGTCTCTTATGGCTACCATGTCAGACAGTTGAGACATATACTTCTGATTAGGTCCCACTCTCAGAATTTGAGTCAGAAATACACTGAGTAGGATGCTTACCTTTCCCAGCCTGGGGCATGTTAATTTACCTAGCTAACGTTGTTAAACTTCCTTAAACTTCTGCCTTCTCCCAGTATCTGTTTTCATGAGCTTAGTTTAAAATTCACGTTATTAGATTCTTACAAGTAACTTCTAAATCAAAGAAAATGAGTTTCATCCCATACTGGTACTTTATACCACATTGTTAAAAGAATGCAAAAATCACTTTATGTGACGTCTTAAAACTGGTTACAAAAAAATCCATGAATAACAAGAAACAATACCACTTAGGGAATCTTACAGTATATACAATATTCTCTGTATATAAATAATTCTAATTTTCTTGAGCTAATGAATTTACTGTTGCCACACAATATAATTCCTTTACTGAAACTAAGACAAATTTTTGTGTGATTTCCCTAGAATTCTTATTTTTTCTTTGATCTTTGAACTAAATATAGGCATGAAAAGGGTTTTTTAAAATCTTAAAAGGTTGAGTAAATCACAGTTTATTATCATAGAATATCCAATTTCTTTATTAATCTAGTATACTTAGAAACATTATTAAAGCTAGCAGTATGCAAACAGAGTTGATTAAAAAAGCCATCTAGCAGTGTAGTTATGCTAAATATTCATTAGCATATATATAGTCATACACCACAGACCACACAACAGTGGTTTTGTAACATTGTAATACCAGAGTCTTACTATACCTTTCCTATGTTTAGATATAAAAATACTTACCATAGTGTTATAGTTGCCTGCAGTATTCAGCATGTAATATGCTTTATAAGTTTGTACCCTAGAAAGGTTGGTGTAAGTACACTGTGCTTTGCACAGCAACCAAATCACCTGATGACATGTTTTTCAGAACGTGTCCCTGTCAATGAATGACAGTAGAACTCTTGACTATATAGGCCAGAGCAAATAGGAATAATGTACATGAACTACTGAAAGACAATCCAGTAATTTCATTTTAAACAAAAGTTTTAACCTCTCACCTCATGAGACCTAAGTGCTTAGAATGTTAAATAGCCCACATTTTCCTTATACTGCACCCTTGATCTTTCTGTTTCTTCACCTCATCTTATCAGAAAGAGGACAGAACCATCACACCATGTGAGCCCAGGTCCTGACTCCCCTGACTTTCAAATTCTCTGACCTTCAAATTCACTCAAATAAATGGAGATGATACTTCTTGCCTAACTTTCTATGTCTGTGTGTACTGGAGTCAAAGTTCAAGTGAAGATAATGTTATAAGTAAGAAAAGGAAGGAGGAGTGAATAAAGATGAAGTTATTGATGATTCTTATGTCGAATTACAAATCTCTAATAAACTAGAATAAACTTTAAGAAATGCAATGATGGTAAACTTAAAAAAATACAGAACTGTATTCCAAGGAATTCCCTATGGTAGTATTTCTCAAACATTTTCAGCCTGCTGACCATCCTCTAAGTAGGTTTAAGGCACTAGATCACCCATCTGTCACTGCAATAAGTAAATAAATAAGTAAATAACAATAGTAATAACAATTCTCACTAGAGATATAGTAAGAACAATTCAGCCTTCATTAATGCCAGGCCTATGAGTAGAATAATCACTTATTAAGATAATCATTTATTAAGATCTCCTCTGACTCATGATTCCATGATCTGTGAGGTATAAATTGTGGGTAATTGTTTTGCAGGTGTTTTTATTTTAATCCTTATAATGCCCATGACACAGTCAAGCAGATAATTATTTCCTCAATTTTCACAGATGAGGAAACCAAGGCCCACAGAAGGTAAGTGACGCCTCCCACTTCCTTCAAGTTAGTAGGACTAGAAGCAGAACCTCTACTTGCAAACCTGGCCCTACCTGACAATGTCTTCAGAAGACATGAGTAGATTAAGAACATCGCTCTGGCACACTTAACACAAATTGGAGAATAACAAAGTACTAAAATAATTGTGCAAGAGGCATTTAAAAAAGGAAATGGGTGTGGGTAGAACTCGTTGATAAAACCTTAGTAGGGAATGTGAATGTTGAGCTGAGATGTGGAAGTTTGGAGATGGTGAGTGGCTAACCTCAGGTGGATCAGACTCAGTTTGTGTAGGGATTATTCAGGGGTCTACCTGAAAGCAACATAGTCAGAGAGGCCAGAGGTTGGAATAATAAATTAGCTCCAAGAATGGCCAGATTCATTCCTTCATTCACTCAACAGTTTTTGATCTTCTAATTTGTTCTGGGCATTGCACTAAGCACTGGGGATACCAATAATAATAGCTTCTCTGGGATTTTACCATCTAACAAGGAGTCAGATAATTACAGTGCACTGTCCTAAGTGCAAAGATGGAAGCGTTAGGGGTCTAAGATGTAGTTAGGTGCTAGAACTTTCTCATGCATTCCTTTGCAGTTTCCTGACAAGAGAGATGTACGTTTAAAGAACCAGTTGCCAAACAGGGAACAGAGAGCCAGACAGACAAGCATCCAACGAGGCCAAATGCAAGGCCACCCTGGTGAATGGGGTTGGGGCATCTGGCTGCAACTGAGCTTCTAGGATACTCCTGTTCCAAACCAAATCTCTGTGTCCTGGTGGAGGGTGACAAGAAAAGGGCAGATTCCCACATCCACTTACCCAAACAGCTCCATAGACAAAAAGGCCAGCCTGCTACATCTTGCAGTAGATGGAAGAAGGATCCCTTGTGAATGCCCATTACCTTTCAACTATGTCTCTACCCGTTAGTAAAATGTAGTCTAATAAATCAATCAGAATAGTCCCTCTCCTCCCATGTGGAAGGGCAGCAAAAGAGAATAAAGCAAGGGGCCAGAGCCTCTATGTTCTAAGGCTAAAACTTGAATGTTCTACAGGCTCTCAAATGCAGCATGCTCAAAATTGGTATTCTCAATTTCAGTAATATCTGCCCCCTTCCTGATAAGAAGTGGGCATGTGGTTTAATGGGAGGAAAGGAGGGCACCCATCCATCCCAGGCTGGGGAGAGTGCAGAGGCAGGCTGGACTTCTGGGCAGCAATGGCCAAATAAAAAGAGCCCCATAGGAGGTAGAAAGACATACAGATAAGAGAGAGCACATAGTTTGATTGCTTTTCAATTATTTGTGATGCCCATACTTTGAGCATATGCTGGCCTGAATAACTGCATTAGTATTCTTAGTGGAAAATCCTATTCAGGACAAAATTAGGTCCAATAGTCATCCCCAACACTTTTCTCCCAGGCATTCCTGTTTTGTTTGTTTGTTTGTTTTTGTTTGTTAAACCCAATGCCACCTGCTCTTCCCACAGACTTGGCTCCAGGGGCATACTACCAATATTTTTCATTTAGCCAAGTTAGAATTAGACTTCTCATCCTGAGTTCTCTCTCTTTTTTTTTTTTGCTCATTAATGTTTTTATTTATTTATATTTGAGATTAATGTGGAGCTAAAAATAATTAGGTTACAATGTTTGCATTTGTTAGGTAAGGTCCGTCTTGTCATCCTGAGTTCTCTTTATCATAATCTTATGGACAAATTGCCAAGCTCAAAGAATAAATGTTGCAGTGTTGGTTCCACTCCCTAATTCAGAAAGGAGAGGATTTACTACTTGTTTTGCAATATTTTAGCTGCTTTAATATCTTCCAGCCTCTTTCCCCTGTCTAGACAAGGGTCAGGACAGAGAGGCAGATATAAAGAGAAAGAAAATTCACACTGGCTCGGGGTCTCCACACCATGGTGCCATGCTTTAGGGGATGTGAAAATGGCAGATGCACCTACCCAGAACTAAACATGTGGGCAGCTTCTATGTGCACTACTGATGGCAGAAGATAGTATGATGGCAGTTAATTATCCCCCTTCTTTCTTTCTAATGCAAAACATTAAGTTTATATGGTTACTTATTACTACATGTATAATAGAAAATGATTTCTTCCTCCTCCATGCAGAACATTGGAATCAGTTACAGTGTCATCAGAACTAAACAAATGCCTTTTCTATCATCATAAAAGAAAACAGCCTTTTCAGGGAGGTGTTTCAGTGGGATATTCTTTTATTATGGTTTTGGGTAGGAGGATTATGATATTGTCAAAACTAAATTATTGCCTTTTCTTCTGCCTATTAGAAAAATTAGCACAGTGTGAAATCACACAGAATCTTTTTCCCTTTTTAAAACCTGAATGGAATAACATATAATTAATCCTATGTGTCACACGGGCTCATATTTTAATGTGCTAAGTAATAGCTATCAATTCAAATTCATTCTAATGCTGTGGTGCTGAAAAGCTTTGCAATTACAGGAACAGGATGAGGTGTATGATGACACTGCCTTGTTGCCTGACACACAGTAGGTGCTTAGTGAAAGCCAGTTCAGTCTGGAGTTGATTGTGAAGACTGGGAGTGACCGCAGTGGAGCCAGAACAAATGCAATGTTTGGTGAAGAATCTCACAAAGGTTCTTTGGGATTCTTTCTGGAGGTGGAGGTGCCATTTATGCAACGTCTTGACAAAAACAAAAGATTTTATGTAACCATAGCTTCCCAGAGCTCTGAAAGTTATTGGTTGAATACACAGTTCTTTTCCATCCTCCCAGAAATTTAATTTACCTTGAATTACCTTTAATATCAAGTTTATAAAGAAAAATATTTTTTCAATATCAAATATTATAGTATTAAAACTCTCTAAAATATATTTTGGGTTACTGATAATTTTTCTCTGCTTTGAGTTTAGTGATGATTTTGGAGTTCTCGCCAATGGTTACCACTTACATTGTACACTAGTGTATTGAGTCTATTTTGGAGGTATGTCTTATAACCATTTATGTCCTTAGGAAAATTATTTTGATGTTTAAACTTGTAAAAAATTTGGGTTTTTTTAAAAAACTGTTTTATTTATAAAACATGGTTTCCTTTGACTTTCACTCTATTCCTAAGTTCAGAATTTTTTGTTTTTCTAGAAGTTAATTGAATTTGAAACTTGATTTGTTCAGTGTGTTTATTTGAAATTTGACTTCACTCATTAATTTGGCTGCTTTACTAGGGTATTAGGAAGCAATTTAAATTGAAATGAGAGCCTTCGAATAGAAGACAAAAAATCCTATTCTACCCTGTTTTTCTCACTAAGTAACACCTTACTATTTGGGTATTATCTATTCAAAAGAATAGCATCATGCAAATAAATTTTCAATTAAAGGTTGCCTGGAATAATTTTAATTTTTTTTATTCTAATACCTACATCTTTTCTTTTGCTGCCAAATTTCTTCAAATTAGAGCAGCCTATTAAATTAACTGGTTTGTAGAATTTAATGCAAGAATAAGCAAAGTCAGCAGAACATATTAAATACAATCTTTTTTTGTTTTCTAACAGATTGGCTTCTTGACCAAGTTAAAATGGAACCAGCTAATCTCTAATGGGCTTCCAGAATCCCGAGGATGTTGTTAGTTCCTGAAACATTCATTGAATGTTATTATTCATTGAATAATGTCTCTGGGACAGGTGCTCAGCTGGGTTCTAGAGGTGACATAAAGATGAGTGGGACAGTTCTCCTTCTTTTGAAGACCTAACTCTTTATGAAAATAGACACATGCCTAGACTCAGTGAGTAGAATACAAAGTAGATCATGACCAATGTTTAAACAGAAGCATAAAGTAAGTGCTATAGGAGAAGGAGGGAGGCTGAAACTATTTCCATTAGCATCTGTGAGGAGTGGGAAGTGCCATTTGAATTGGACCTTGATGTGGGCGGTGCCTATGGCTCAAAGGAGTAGGGTGCCAGACCCATATACTGGAGGTGGTAGGTTCAAACCCAGCCCTGGCCAAATATAAATAAATAAATAAATAAAAATCAATTGAACTTTGGTGGATGGCGCTTGTCCAATAGGCTGCTTGTTACTTTTGTGGATGTCAAAGTCATTATCAACTACATCATATTCCTAGAAAAAAGGCTGTGTAGATGCATAAGCAAGTTCCAACTGGGATTCTGAAGTCACTGTCTGTGGAAGTGGATGATTGGCCATCAGCTCAGAGTGAGTGTGTTGATATGCACAGGGGTAGAGGGGAGGAGGGATGAGAGAGGAAGGATGGTGGAGGGGAAAGGATGGCATCTGATCCTCCCTTGCAGCTTCTCCCTCCACCCTGAACATGAGGGGCTCATTTTGAACAACAAATTGAGAATAGTAACTACTAAGAGCTAAAGCATGTTTTTCAAAGATACAATGTTTTAGACAGAATACGCTGCGTTGGAAGTCTAAGTGATAAAATGTAACAGAGAGGAGATGCTTCTCTTCTCTCCCACACACAAATGCTGAACCACTTCACACTTCGGGGCTCAAGTGACTGTCAGAAATCAAGTGTATGCCCAGCAGTGCAAAAGGAGACACTAGTGCTTGGGAGTGAAGGATTCTCATGAAGGACTCTAACAGTGTGGCTGAACAGGAGAATCAGTTTTGAGGTTTTGGTCTGGGGGGGTGACCAACAATCCTGGTTTTCCCAGGACTGTTCAAAAGTCTTACATCCTGGGAAACTCTTTAATCCCAGCCAAACCTGGACAGTTGGACACCCCAGTTGAGAAACAACTGCTATTTATGCTCTTGCTTTAAGAAAAAAACATGCTCCAACTGTCAAGCTACTGATGAGTGAGCATCTCAACCAGCAGCCAGCATTTACATACCTGAATATAAATTTTCAACTGCATGCTATTTTCCTAAATGACCTTACTGAATACTATTCTCTTTAGATAATTGTAAAAAGTAATTTGAAAATATTCCCATGATGGAGAAACTTCAGCTGTGAAGACATTATAAAAGTGTCTTATAATTTCCAGACCCACTATTTCATATTCTAACATTATAAATACATTGGTTCTATGAATGCATAAATATTTAATTTCATGGATAATTAACTCTTTCTAAGAAAAATGATTTCAACTTGGAAACTTAAATAGCTATTTGCCTTCTGAAGTTACAAGTCAGTTTTGCAGATTTTGTTTTGTGGTAAGAAATACAGTAGGAAGAAGCTAATATGTTTTGAGAAACCAGTTTAAACTGGCCTTTTATTTACTAAAATTCTTTTAATCCTCAACCAATGAGAGGCAGGTATTCTGGTAACATTTTACAGATGTGCAGAGAGGCAGAGTGGGAAAAAGAACACAGCTGGTGGGTGGTGAAGCTACCCGCGTTCTTTGGGTTATGACTTTTTACCCACAGTGCTTAAAATCATTCAGCCATATCATGCACTGTGGCCAGAGAAGCAGCACAGAGAACCAGTAAGATGAAAATGCTGGTGTCAGAAAGATCTGCCATCTTTTTACCATGTGACCAATCCCCTTATCCTCAAAAATAGATTCCACCTAAACTTCTAGCCTGTTGAATACTAATATAGTTCTACCAACTTAAAAAAAATCGATATTTATCTATTTCTTTCATGCATTTACTTTAAACTTTCATGAGCCACTGAGCTCCAACTTGTACCTCTTGTACTAAAATATAGCTATTTTTTAAAGATAAGAAGTTTTTATTAACTGGATAATTTAGACTACATTTATTATGATTGCTGTATGTAGATATAGATCTATTTCTATCATTTTATTTTGTTCTTCATTTTTACTTTTTTGTGTTTTTTTCTTTACTTCTTTTTTTTCTTTTTTGTCTTCTATTGAATAAATAAAGTTCCTTTATTATGCTTATCTCCTCTACTAGTTTGAATACTATATTTTCTATTTTTCTCCTAAACAAAATAATGACATTAGAATGTATTAAACTCTAATAAGCCTCTGTAGCCATTTTATTTGTTTCCCTCCCTGAGCAGATGTTATTGTTTCTGTTTTTTTTGTATTTAACTCTATTTCTGAAAAAGTAATTCAATGTTTTAGTTGTGTGATAAAATTATTTAGATAAAACATATTCATTCTATTGGAACTTGAAATAAATAAAAACTTCTTGGAGTTCTT
>CAUYQV010001552.1:0-15066 GCA_963574575.1 Galagoides demidoff | reverse complement strand
TCTCAAAAAAAATAAAAAAATAAAACTGAGATTTTAAGTTTGTAGTTCTGTTACCTATTCTTATATTGGCATAATGTATAGATTAAAAGTTCATGTGGTACAGAAGAAAAACTTGAGAGATAAGCCTAATTTTGAATTGATCATTTTGCTAGTAAATAACTTCATAACGTGGAAAAGTTATTTAACATCTTGCAACTTGTTATTTAAATGTAAAATGTGACTAGGACCTCCCTTGTGGAATTATTGGTGAGGATTAATCGAAGCGATGTGTAAAGCACCTAACACAATGCCTGACACACTTTAGAGTTCTATATGTGTTCATTTCCTTCTTCCTCACTTTCCTTCAGAAATTTATTTGTTATGGCATTATGTTATTTCATTAGAGGCTTTACAGAGAAGAGCTTTACCCCCAGCAACTTAGAATCTATTTTGGATTACAGGTTAGGTAAGTGTTTCCCACATCACAAGGGCTGACACACAATTATCAGATGAGTAAAGTTTAATTTACTTAATAATAACCCCAAATGGTTCTTTGGGGCCTGTCCTTAATAATAATGACACTTTATGTTTCTGTAGCACTTTTAAAAGTAGATGAATATACAGGGGTACAAGTGAATCTCTCTAAGAGTAGAATCAGAACGTTTTAAAACAATAACTGAGAAAATCACATGAAGGCTGTGTTGATCAGTTTGATGGAAGTATTTCGGATTGTATGCGAAAACCCCACACTGTACCCCAGAAGTGCATTAATGTACATAGTTACCATTCAATAAAAAAAAAAAAGTAGATGAATAATATGTCACTTTAATTGTTTAACAACTCAGTGGAATATGAAGAACAAATATTACCATTTCAGTTTTACAGATGGAGTAACAAGCCAGTGAGAGATTTGATACTGGGATTGTGTAAACGTCTTCAAATCAGGACATACCAATAGGAGGCCAGTCACACACACACACACAAATTCTCTGAGTTAGGTGAACATGTCGATCTAAACATGTAGAAAGATTCCCTCCAGTGGAGCAAATAGCATTAAACACTTGATAAATAAAGAGCTGTTACTGTTGTACAACATAGGCAGCGTCCTGTCTCGTATGTGGAAAGTCATAGTAATTATTCCTCGTACTCATGTTTTGGGATGCTAATTATAGCTTTGTGGTCCTGAGCAGGTTATTTTCACCAAGCTGCTGACAGGGAAGGAAAACAGACTTTCTGCCTATACCTGTGTCCATCAGTACTCACCAGGATAACTAATCCCTTTTCACCATTCCATGGTGTGGACCTCTTTCCTTTCAGGGATGCCCTTTGCCTTCATTTGAACTTTATTTTTCTTGAATAAAATTATTCCTCAAGGATGTTGGGCAATCTGTCTGTGATTTTCCCTTAGGGATTTAAAGATAGTCCCACATGTAGGTTACTTTTTAAATCAAAATTGGTAGAAGCTACTCGTAAAATTACTGAATTAGGGAGAGATAGTTTATTCAAGGAAGATTGAAAAATTTTATGTCTGCTTAAACATATAGGTGCATAAAATGGGAATTTTTGTCAGTTTGAACTATAAAGTCTAGAGAAGAACTCTTCCTGGTTATGAAAAGATTGGCATTAATTTAAACAAAGAATTTGTTTATTTCTCGTTTTTTGCTTCTTTTAATGTGACTTTAGATTAACTTCTCTGTAAATTTTGTATAGTATTTGAGTCTTGAAGGAAACATTCTTACTGATCTTGACTAAGGGGTCTTTCAAATTTCAAAATTAAAAACAGTGGTAAGATTTTTTTCGGGGCTACAGATTTGGCTTGTTATGGGTTGATGTAATACTTAAATATTGGTACTAAAGGATGGTACATGTAATCTAAATATAGGTATTGGCTAAGTAGTATGTATTTGGGTTTGACATGCTTATTTTGTTTTAATTATTTAATAAGAAAAAGACTGTTATGGCCAGGGATAGGAGGAATGAGATTGGATAAAGAATGGAAGTTATTACTTTTAGATATGAAATAAATTAATGAAGAGCTTAGAGACAATACCAGGAAAATTCTATTTGGAATATATTAATAAATTTTGTGAGAATAAACTGGGCATAGTGGTGTATAGCCCTAGTCCTCACAACTTCAGACGCTGAGGTGGGAGGATCACATGAGCCCAGGAGTGTAGTATAGCCTGGATAGTATAGCAAGACTCCGTCTCTAAAAAATAGAAAAGAAAAAGTGTGTAGGGATGGAGGGTAGTTGGATGTAAGTACTTAGGGGACAAATTAGTAGAATACCACCTTCGTGATCCATAGTTGATATACATTTGAAGTGGAAGATTAGTAGAAACCACTAATTTTGAACATAAATGTTAAGTGAAGGAAATTTATATAATTAAAGATTGGCAGGCGGGGTGCGGTGGCTCATGCCTATGATCCTAGCACTCTGGGAGGCCGAGGTGGCTGGATTGCCTGAGCTCAGGAGTTAGAGACCAGGCTGAGCAAAAACGAGACCCCAGTCTCTACTAAAAATAGAAAAACTGAGGCAAGAGGATTGTTTGAGCCTGAGTTCGAGGTTGGAGGTTGCTGTGAGCTAGGACACCAGGGCACTCTACCTAGGGCAACAGCTTGAGACTTTTGTCTGAAAAAACAAAGATTGGCGTAGAAAGATACTTTAAGAAAAATAAAGGTTGTTCACCAGGACAAGAACAAGTGATTTTAGCAGGGATATAAAGCAATGAAGCAAATTTTGCTGTAGGTCCATCATTGTCTACTTGAAAATTGAATATATAATACTGCTTCAGAGTTAGCAGTCATTTATCTCAAATGTTTTTTCTGTTACTATCATTTGTAAGCTTTTATGTCTTCTGTTACTAACTTCTAAAAATATGTTCCTGATGATAATGAAAAGAAGCTTATTTGTAAACTAGTATCAAGTGGCTAGGATTTAATTTTTTAATACACAAATGCTTTTTTCTTCTCTTTCTTGCTAGTGCCGAAAACATTTGAAGAGTCGGAGATTAGTCAGTGCAAAACAACTTGGTGTGGATAGAATTGTAGATTTTCAATTTGGAAGTGATGAAGCTGCTTATCATTTAATTATTGAGCTCTATGATAGGGTAAGTTGAATGTGGGGTATGGGGTGAAGGAGAATTCATTATTAATCATTTATAAAACAATGCTTTTATAACATGGGTTTGGAACTTTTTTCTGTGTCAAAGACTTGATACACTGGGAAAATAAATGTCATATAAGTAAAATGTAATTTTGTAATAATCTTCATTTTTTCTGGCGGTATGAATTTAGGCAAATCTCAGCCTTTTGGGTTAGCATTATGAATATAGGAGATGAAGATCTGAGAACTGAAGACCTTATTTGGTACTTTGCATTTCAGGGCTAATACAGTATAACCAGAAAATAGTCAGCTGCACTCACGTGCTGCATAATGATGACCACATACACAACATTGGTCCTGTGAGATTACAATGGAGCTGAAAAATTCCACCACCTGGAGACATCTTTTTTTGTTGTTGTTGAGACAGATTCCCACCCTATGCCCCTGAGCAGAGTGCTGTGGCGTGGCGTGGTGTCGTAGCTCACTGCAACCTCAGACTCGGGCTGTGGGCATCCCCCTGCCTCAGCCTCCGGAAGCTGCTGGAATTACAGGCGCCCGGCTGGGTTTTTCCATTTTTTTCATGAGTCAGGGTCTCATTCTCACTCAAGTGAGTCTCGAACTCCTGAGCTCAAGCAATTCTCCCTCCTTAGCCTCCCACAGTGCTGGGATTACAGGCATGAGCCACCGTGCCCAGTAACCTATAGACATCTTGATGATCCTGACCCAGTGTGTGTTTGTGTTTTAGTATTTAACAAAAATGTTTAAAAAGTAAAAAAAAATGGCAGGGCGTGTTGGCTCACACCTTAATCCTCATATCCTGGGAGGCCGAGGTAGGTTGATTGCTTGAGGTCAGGAGTTCAAGACCAGGCTCAGCAAAAGTGAAACCCTGTCTGTACTAAAAATGGTAGTGAGGCTTGGTGGTAGGCACTGATGGTCCCACCTACTTGGAAGCTGACGCAAGAAGATATCTTTAACCCAGGATTCTGAGGTTGCTATAAGCTACTTCTAACCTGGGACAACAGAGTGAGACTGTCTCAAAAAAAAAAAAAAGTGGGCAGCTCCGAAGCTCACTGGGGAGGTCATGGGCCACATACACTAGAGCTGGTGGTTGGAACCCAGCCCTGGGCCAGCTAAAACAACAATGACAAGTGCAACAAAAAATAGCTGGGTGTTGTGGCAGGCGCCTGTAGTCCCAGTTACTTGGGAGGCTGAGACAGGAGAATTGCTTGAGTCCAAGAGTTTGAAGTTGCTTTGAGCTGTGATACTATGGCACTCTACTGAGGGCAACAGCTTGAGACTCTGTCTCAAAAAAAAGTAAAACAAAAAATTTTTAAATGGAAAAATGCTTATAGAATAAGGATATAAAGAAAATATTTTTGTGGCTTGGTGCCCATGGCTCAAGTGGCTAGGGCGCCAGCCATATACACCTGAGCAGGCTGTTTCAAATCCAGCCCTGGCTCTGAACAATGATGGCTGCAACCCAAAACTAGCTGGGCGTTGTGGCAGGCGCCTGTGGTCCCAGCTTCTTGGGAGGCGGAGGCAGGAGACACGCTTGAGCGTGAGTTGGAGGTTGCTGTGAGCTGTGATACCACAGCACTCTACCCAGGGGGACAGCTTGAGGCTCTGTTTTAAGAACAAAAACATATATATATATATTTTTGTATCATAGTGTAGTGTTTGTGTTTAAAGCTTAGTATTATTACAAGAGTCCAAAAGTTAAAAAAAAATTTAAATTTTATAAAGTAAAAAAGCTAAGGCTAATTTACTATGGCAGAAAGAAAAAATATTGGTTATGAACTTAGTGTAGCCTAAGAGTTTAGTGTTCATAAAGTCTACAGTAGTGTATAGTAATTCACTCACCTCTCATCCAGAGTAACTTCCAGTCCTGTAAGCCCCATTCATAATAAGTACCCTTTTTTTTAAAAAAAATGAGACAGTCACACTCTATGTACTTAGTATAGTGCCATGATGTCAGCCTAGTTCACAGCAACCTCAAACCCTTGAGCCTTCATCTCTAGAATATTGATGTATTGTTTATCTTGAGTTCGTCATACTTTGGTGAAAGAGGCTTATTGCTACTCAAACACATTTAGGGAAGTGGGTTTTTCATTTCTGATAAGGTTTCAGCAGAAAAGACTCTGGGGAAAGTAACCTAAGATCAGAAAGTGGCTTATTGGATACATCAGAGTCAAATGCAGTATTTCCCAGAATATGTTCTTAGATACTAATTCCATAAGATAACAGATGTGCTTTCTGTTATCCCATGACTGTGTTACTCATAGTCATAAAGGTTTAAGGAATCTTTTTTTTTTTTCTTTTTTGAGACAGTCTCATTTCATCATCCTTGGTAGAGTGCTGTGGTGTCACAGCTCATGGTGTCGCAACCTCAAACTCCTGCCTACGCCTCCTGTGTAGTGGGGACTACAGGCACTTGCCATAATGCCTGGCTATTTTTAGAGGTGGGGTCTTGCTCTGGCTTAGGCTGGTCTGGAACTCCTGAGCTCAAGCAGTCTACCTGCCTCAGCTTCCTTGAGTGCTAGGATTACAGATGTGAGCCACCACACCTGGCCTAAGTTTGAAGAATCTTGAAAGTAAAGTAAGATAATTTTTTTATTCTCTAGGACTTATCAGTGCCTTTAGTAATATGTATAGCTCCTAGAGAAGGAAATGTTACATAGAAGTTCCAAAATTTAACTTTATCACAAAATTCTTTTTTGGGGGGAGGTAAGGGTAGCCATCCTATGAAATATTTTTGGGAAACTTCAGTTTAAGGAAAGCCCTTTCTGGGAAATATCTGTCTTCCTGGAATCTTCTAGGTATTCCTGATAACTGTACAATTTGATTCAACAAATCAAAATTTGAGCACCTTCTAAATGTCAGGATCTGTGGCCAGGTACATTCTTTAAGTCACATCTTCCTGAACAAGACACTTACCTGCACTTCTTTTAAAGCCCCTTATTTTCCTTCTCTAATTAGCTTTCTCTTCTTTGAATTCTAAGTAAATGTTAAGAGGATTTTTTTTTTAATAAGTATACATTGAATGCTAAAATGTTTAAAATTTTAAATATATGGTTGCTTTAAGGTGAGAACCGGTAGCAGTCGGTGCTAGTCTTTCAACCCTTTAAATGGTGGCTGCATTGCCGGAAGCCACTTAACCTACAACCTGTCATTCCCGTTGCGATTGGGCTTCCTCTCACCTGTTCTCCTACCTTCTAAGCAGTTACAAAGACATTTATAACTGTCTTCATGGAGCTTCCTCGTGTTGTTTGGTTGTATCTGTACAATACTCTATCTTCATCGTCTGTAGTAAAATGGGGGTTTGTATTCTTTTTTTTTTCTTTTTTTGTAGAGACAGAGTCTTACTTTATCACCCTCGGTAGAGCGCTGTGGCGTCACAGCTCACAGCAACCTCTAACTCCTGGGCTTAGGTGATCCTCCTGCCTCAGCCTCCCAAGTAGCTGGGACTACAGGCGCCCACCACAATGCTCAGCTGTTTTTTTGTTGCAGTTTGGCCAGGGCTGGGTTTGAACCCACCACCCTTGGTATATGGGGCCAGCATCCCACTCACTGAGCCATAGGAACCTCCCTAGGGGGGAGGTTTGTATTCTTTAGGCAATTTTATTTTCATTAGGTTCTCCCCTTTTTTTATTGAGGTTATCTAACAATATTAAAATTTAAAAGTCTTCTAAATTTTTAATAAGTAATTTCATTTTTGCCTACATATGCCTTTTACTTCCTAGGACACAATTTTTTTGTGTGTCTTGCTGTATTACTTAACATAAACATTTTCCTGTTATTTTTTACATAGTCTTCATAAGATAACTGCCTGTTACTATTTGTTGTTATGTTGATTTAGTTTAACTTAACACTTTCTTGAATCTTTACATTTAACCTATTCCTTTTCTTTTTTTTCTTAATTTTTAGAGGCAAAATCTGTCACCCAGGCTGAAGTGCAGTGGTATGATCATAGTTCACTCTAACCTCGAATTCCTGGGCTCATACCTCAGCCCGATGCGTGGCTAGGATTATGGGCATGTGCCACCACACCCGGCTCAATTTTCTTATTTTTGTTATAGAGCTGAGATCTCCCTACATTGCCCAGGCTAGTTTCAAACTCCCAGCCTCAACTAATCTCTCACTTGGCCTCACCAAAGTGCTGGAGTTACAGCCTGACCCACCATACCCAACTTCCATTTTTTTTTTTTTTTTATATTATAAATGAACTGTAATGAACATCTTTAGGCATGTAGCCTTTGGTTTTATTGAGTTATTTCATTAGGTCACATTACCAAATGTGGAATTAACTTAAGGCAAAGGGTATAACTATCATTACCACTCTTGCCGCATGGGTATTGCAGGGGAAAGCATAATAGCTCTTTGCTTAGCTTCTGAAATGTATCGGCTGTTTCTCTCAGTAAGCCTATGTTTATAGGCCTGCCTGCTGTCTGTCCTAAAGGTGTTAGTAGATTACTATGTCTCTATTAGTAACTTCTGCTAAACCAGTGGTTCTCAACCTTCCTGAAGCCACGGCCATTTAATACAGTTCCTGTGGGTCTCGAGCCACAGGTTGAGAACCACTCTGCTAAACCATCAGACAATTTAACATTGCTCTAGATTCCTTCACTGTGTTTCAAACTTGGAGTCTTTAAAATTTGTTTATCTTTCATAGTCTGCTGGGCAAGCACAAGGAAAGTTGTTTAGATGTGATTCTGGTGCTTTTTGTTCAGTAACTTCATTTCTATAATCTTGATTAGGTTAGGAGACTACATTTTCTTTCTTAATTTTTAAGAAATTTCAAGAATGATTTGGAAAAGCATTAAATTGTATCTTATTCTATTGCAGGGGAACATTGTTCTTACAGATTATGAGTACCTAATTTTAAATATCCTAAGGTTTCGCACTGACGAGGCAGATGACGTTAAATTTGCTGTGCGTGAACGCTACCCAGTTGATCATGCTAGGACTGCTGAGCCTCTGCTCACTTTGGAAAGGTGACGTGTTCGTTCATAAACTCATTTCTTTTTGTATGACGAGAGCATAGGGCAGAATATGAGTTCTGTCAGATAAGAATTTTTTTTTACTTGGATAACATAAGTAAATTCAGACTTCTTGAACTACAAAAATATATGTGTAAGAATTAAATCTCATTGGGGAGTAGCAGTTGTTAAGTTTTGGGTTACTTCAGGTGGTTATGATTTATTGGTAAATCGAAGGGACTTACTAGCTATTCTGTGGGAGGACAGATAAATATCTTGGTCAGAGTCTAAAGGAGTATAAAATTCTGATTTACCTAAGAACAAGAGAAGTAGAGGGATAAAGTGGTGATTGTACTCCTTGGCGTGGAAGGCTCTGCTGACTAATAGTGGACTGCAGTGTTTCTGAAAGGTTAATATGTGTCAGAGTCGCCTGGCGGGCTTACTAAACCTAATCTTTGTTAATTCACTAGATGTACAGGGGATAGGATTTTTTTTTTCCTCTCTATTGCCTAGGCTAGAGTGCGGTGGGGTCATCAGAGCTCAAGCAGTCCTTCTGCCTCAGTGTCCTGAGTAGTTGGGACTACAGGGTGCTTGCCACAACGTCTGGCTAATTTTTCTGTGTTTAGTAGAGACAGAGTCTTGCTCTTGCTCAAGCTGGTGTTCCGCTGAGCTCCAGGGATCCTCCCACCTCAGCTTGCCACAGTACCAGGATTACAGGTGTAGGCCACTGTACCTGGCTAGGAATTTTCTTTTCTAACAAGTTCTTAGGTAATACTAATTTTGCTATGAGGACCACATTGATCCACAATGTCCTTAAGAGTTCTTGTTAAGTGCTTAATTAGATAGTTATTTCAGTTGTTAAGATATAGCATGAAAATTCATAACGTTTTAATTTTTTTTGAGACAGGGTCTCACTCTGTCACCTGAGCTAGAGTGCAGTAATTCATCATCGCTGACTACAACCTCTAACTCTTAGGGCCAAGTGATACTCTTGTCTTAGCCTCCTGAGTAGCTGAGACTACACGTTTGGGCTACTGCACCTGGCCAATTTTTCTATTTTTTTTGTAGAGATTAAGGGGGGAATCCTTGATCTAGGTTAGGCTAGTCTCTTCCCTCAGCCTCCCCAAGTGCTAGCATTATAGCTGTGAGCCACTACACCAGCCCATTTCAACTTTTATATAAAAATATATCATTTATGTATAGATACATTGATTATAACCAAAATGACTTAGTTGGAAAAATACTGATTTATCATAGGAGACCTGGATTCAAGTTCTAGTGTGCTATTCAAGAACCTACTAATCTCATATATAATCCATTTTCTCACTTACAGAAAGAACTAATTCCTATTACATTTCAGAGTATTGTAAAGATTAGCTGAATCGATGCAAGTAGTATGAATTTGAAGATAGCTTTAAGATTTATTCAATATTAATATAGTTAAGAGGTGTGTCAATTTTGTTTCACAGATTGACTGAAATAATAGCCAATGCACCTAAGGGCGAGCTGCTGAAGAGAGTTCTAAACCCATTACTTCGTGAGTAATCCTACATGGAGCAGTTGAAATGGTTGCAAGATAATGCAGTGTTGAGAAATATATTTAAATGTTTTATGGTTCTGGTAAAAAATTTAACAAGGAGTTTAAAATGACCTTTTGAGTAAAGTAGGAGTTTATTGAGAAAAAATGAGATGTCATACCATGTGAAGTTTGGACTTCATCTGTTACAGGGCAGACTGTTATCTGGTATTTCAGTGCTATCTGGAGTATTCTAAGGAATCACTTTTTTTTTTCAGTGTGATTCTTTGGTTTAACAACCACTTAGCTTAGTTTTTTTTTTTGAGACAGAGTCTCAAGTGGTCACCCTGAGTAAGAGTGCCATAGGGTCACAGCTCACAGCAACTTCAAACTCAGGCTTAAGCTGTTCTCTTGCCTCAGACTCCCAAGTAGCTGGGAATATAGGTACCTGCCATAATGCCCAGCTATTTTTTGGTTGTAGTTATTGGTGTTTGGCAGGCCTGGGCTGGATTCAAATCTGCCAGCTCCCGTGTATGTGGCTGGCATCCTAGCTGCTCGGAGCTACAGGCACTGAGCCTAGCTTAGTTTTTTTTAAATTGGTGGGTCTCAGGGTCTCATAACATTATCCATCATATGGTTTTGATCCCAGTAAACTTACACTTGAGATCATCATTTAGTCCAGGCATCCTCAAACTATGGCCTGCGGGCTACATGCCGCCTGCTGAGGGCATTTATCCACCCCCCCCACCCCACCCCCCACCCCGCCCCCAGGTGTTTTTGTTGCCACTGCCTGTCCTGCTTAGCAGCCGACTCGTCCTGGGGCTTGCAGTCCAGCCCTCCAACGGTCTGAGGGACAGTGAACTGGCCCCCTGTTTAAAAAGTTTGAGGACCCCTGATTAGTCCTATATTAAGGAATCTGGAAATGATGTAGAGGCAGGCATTGATTACTGAGTAGTGGGGCATTATGTTTTCTCTTTTATGAAATTAGAATTCATTAGAAAGTTATCTTTAAAACTTTTCAACTGTTAGTATAGTGTGTGTAAAATTTTCAAGTTGGATTAAGCCAAAGTTTCACAAATTTCTACATTTTTTGTTATTAGAAAGTATCCCTAATCAGAAAATCTGAAATCCAAAATACTCTAAAATCTGAAACTTTGAGTGCAGATATAACACCTGAGTGGAAAATTCTACACCAGCCTCATATGATGGGTACACAAAATTATTTAAAAGATTGCATAAAATTATCTTTAAGTTATGTGTATAAAGTGAATATGAAACATAAATGAATTTTTTTTTTTTTTTTGAGACAGAACCATAAGCTCTTCCCCTAGGTAGAATGCTGTGGCATCACAGCTCACAGGAACCTCCAACTCCTGGGCTCAAGCGAGTCTCCTGCCTCTGCCTCCCAGGTAGCTGGGACTACAGGCACCCACCACAACGCCCGGCTATTTTTTGGTTGCAGCCGTCATTGTTGTTTGGCGGGCCCTGTCTGGATTCGAACCTGCCACCTTAGGTGTATGTGGCTGGCACTTTAGCCACTTGAGTCACAGGCACCAAGCCAAACATAAATGAATTTTGTGCTCAGACTTGAGTTCCCTCCCTAAGATATCTCCTTATATATAGGCAGATATTCTAAAATCTGAAAAAATTTGAAATCTGAAACACTCTTGGTCCCAAGCATTTCAGATAAGGGATACTCAATTTGTATATGTCCTATAACTTTGTTTTTTTTCAAAAGGGTTTTAGCTATTCTAGATCGTTTGCATTTCCTTATAAAATTTAGGATTGACTTATTATTTTCTACCCAAAAAAAGCTTGCTGGGATTCTGATATGAATTACATTGAATCTGTGGATCAGTTTGGGAAGAACTGCCTTTTTTTTTTTTTTGAAGACAGAATCTCACTCAATCGCCCTGGGGTTGAGTGCCCTGGCGTCATAGCTCACAGCAACTTTAAACTCTTGGGGTCAAGCAATCCTCTTTCTTGCCTCACCCTCCCGAGTAGCTGGGACTATAGGCGCCTACCTCAATGCCTGGCTATTTTTTTTTTTTTTTGTAGGGATTGGGGTCTCATTTTGCTCAGTCTTGATCTCGAACTTCTAAGCTCAGGTGATCTACCCGCCTCGACCTACCAAAGTTAATATTATTTTCACTGATTGATGTTATTTTTATATTGGATCTAAATTTGCACTGTATTTTGAATGTTAAATTTTATAGGAAAATAGTAAAAAAAAGTAACTCTTGTTTTCATAGCTTATGGGCCAGCTCTCATCGAACACTGTCTTATAGAGAATGGATTCGCTAGCAATGTGAAAGTGGATGAAAAACTTGAAAGTAAAGGTATGTCTGCATGGTACAAGTTTTGTTAATTTTCACTCATTTCCTTTTTAAAAAAACTCTATTTCTGGGAAAGTAAAAAATGAGAAGATGGTTCTAGACTTAAAAAGTGTCTCGTGTGTATGGATGTTCCTTTCTGGCTTCCTACTCCAGTTACTAGGGAGCTTTATTCTTGGTAATGTACAGTTCGGTCGGTCTCTTAGACTTGTCATCTTGTTATCTTTTGAGGAGTATTCTCCCTTCCTACTTCCCAAATTTTTGGAATGATTGGGAACTGAATTTGGGACAGTCGGGGTTGTAAGGAGTTGAATTGTTACCCTTCTGACTCAGAACCTAGAATACTTCTGGAAATAGCTTTATTCATGCATTTTAATTTCTGTAGTAATATAATAAGGCTATATTGGATGGATTAGGTTTTTGTAACTACTTAGGGAACCTAATTTAACTGCTAGATTAATATAATAACAAAAGTAGAGGAAATACAAGGATAGTGGAAGATCTGGTCTTTGACAAAATTTTGACCTGCAAAATGTCTTGTACAATATTTTTAAAGATCATTCTTAATGTTTATATTTGGGGATTATATATCATTTAGTAATGGTTTGGAATAATTGTCATGCTGTAAATTTTTTTGCATATTTAAAAAGAAAATCAAATGTTTTAGTTTCTAAAATATGCTAATTCAGTACAATTGTAATTAAAATGAAAACAGGTGGTGGTGATGCTGTTTTGTTTTTATAAAATGAATCTGATTTTCATCTGGAATGAAAGCATGTGAAAATGTTTGGGAAAACGCTGAGAAATAATAGTAGTGATTTATTACTATTGATTACTATCTGTGTAACCTTTCCACAGATTAAAATATATTATGAAGGTATGGTAATTCAAATTGCAAGTTTTTAGAGAAGGAATAAATAGCTTAAAAACTCCAGGAATAGGTCCCAAATATATATGGGAAATTTGTTTATGAACAAAGCACCTTTCAGATCACTGGATGAAAGGATGGGTGATTCAGTAAAAGCTACTCAGACAACAGGCTGGTTGAAACAGCCTTATTTACATATATCAGTTACAAACATGAGATAACTGTATCTAATTTTCTGGAACCCTTTACATAATTTCTTAAGCACTTTTCTGTTTTTCTACATAGTTGTTTAACCATAGTTAATTGACACTTGATCAACACTTCTTTTTTTAATTCCCCCCTAGATATTGAAAAAGTACTTGTTTGTCTGCAGAAAGCAGAAGATTATATGAAAACAACATCTAACTTCAATGGGAAGGTACCACGATATATACTTACATATTGTTTTGGTTTTATTTATTTGGAAATTAAATGTTTACTAAAAGATCAATATATGTAAATTTTATTCTAATTTAAACATTATTATTTGTAATTTGCTTATTCTAGGGTAGTTTTTAATATTTAAATATAACACCTTATTTCATTTTTTTCTTTTTATAATCTATAGCCATTCACTAATCATGAGTGGTTTTTTTAAATTGTCCTTGGTATATAGACATTCCACAAAAATTAGGGAATTTGAAAGTATTTCTTTTTGAGTTGATTTTTTTTTTTTTTTGAGGTAGAGTTTCACTTTGTTGTCCTGGGTAGAGTGCTGTGGTGTTGCAGCTCACAGCAACCTCAAACTGCTGGGTTCAAGCAATTCATTTGCCTCACCCTCCTGAGTAGCAGGGACTACAGGCACCTGCCACAACGCCTGGCTATTTTTTAGAGATGGGTTTTCACTCTTGCTCAAACTGGCTTGAACTCATGAGCTCACACAGTCCACCTGCCTCAGGCTCCTCAGAGTGTTAGGATTACAGGTGTGAGCCACCGTGCCTGGCCCCTTGAGTTTATTTTAGATAGAACTTTTCATTTGCTAGAACTTTTCCAAAGTTTTGTGATTTACTGCCATGTAATAGTTACTGAATTATCTTCGTACCTTATGAGTGTGTTTCTTTCCTATTCGAAGTGTAATTTACAGAAACTTAAAATTAAAGTCAGTTATGGAAAATAAATTTTTATAAATTATGAGTAGAAATGATTTTAGTGTTGGGTTTTTATAGGGATATATCATTCAGAAAAGAGAAATAAAACCAAGTCTGGAAGCAGATAAACCGGCTGAAGACATACTCACGTAAGCATTTAGGCATGAGTCAATGTGCTTTGGATGTTTACTAACATTCTTGAATGTGATATAATAAATGTATTTTACAGGTATGAGGAATTTCATCCTTTCTTGTTTTCTCAACATTCACAATGTCCATATATAGAATTTGAATCATTTGACAAGGTGGGTTTTCCAGTTCTGTTCTTTGACCAGTTAGCATGATATGAGTTAAGTCGATATTAATTGCTTTGATTGAGAAATTGACAATATTCTTACTTTATAATCACTGAATCTGGGCACTGAAGATAAATGCAGACACAGATACAGCTGTTGGAAAAAACTGTTGCCACTTTATTTCAAAGTAAAGGACCAAAGATTTGAACTTAATTTTATTCGTGATACTATTTTACTATATAACACATTTATTGGAACCTGTTCAAGTTCTTTGAGTGGTGTTATGAAAGAAGATAGACTCTAAAATTCTGTGTATGCAAGTTGAAGTGGAGACCATGCCTTTTTTTTTTCAGCTAGTTGTTTGTCTGTTTTTTTAATAAGGCCGTGGATGAATTTTATTCCAAGATAGAAGGACAGAAAATTGATTTAAAAGCTTTACAACAGGTATGGTATTATTAAAAACACTTAAAATAAACCAATTAGCCTATAGTGGTTTGATGAGTAGATGATGCTTTTGTATAAGAGTGGGCAGCCTTTGAGAAATAGTGTAGTGTAGAAAGGATACTGCATGGGAATTCTCTGATCTCTCTTTCCTTTTTTTTGAGATGACGTCTCACAGTGTTGTTCAGGCTGCTCTTGCCCTGGGTTCAGGTGCTCTTGCTTAGAACTCCCAAAGTGCTAGGATTATAAGCATGGAGGCATCCTACCTGGCCTTTGATCTCTTGATTTATGATAATGGTACCGTGAAGGTTTCGTTGTTAACTGTATCCTCATTTGTTTCATCAGTATATCAGCTATTCTGTAAAGTAGGAGATGTATTGGGGAGCTGAGGCATGTGTCCCCTGTGACTTGCTTTGTTAAAACA
>CAUYQV010001551.1:0-11552 GCA_963574575.1 Galagoides demidoff | reverse complement strand
TACACCTAAGGTGGCGGGTTCGAATCCCCAGCCCAGGCCCTCCAAACAACAATGATGGCTGCAACCAAAAAATGGCTGGGCGTTGTGGCGGGTGCCTGTGGTCCCAGCTACTTGGGAGGCAGAGGCAGGAGACTCGCTTGAGCCCAGGAGTTGGCAGTTGCTATGAGCTGTGATGCCATGGCACTCTATCCAGGGGGATAGCTTGAGGCTCTGTCTCAAAAAAAAAAAAAAAAAAGAAAACGATTCTTGGAATAGTTGAGGCAAGACTATAAAATTATGTTTTAAAGAATCCTTCTTTGGCTCAGTGCCTGTAGCTCAAGCAGCTAAGGCTCCAGCCCGAGCCTGCCAAATAACAATGACAACTACAACCAAAAAATAGCTGGGCATGGCGTTGTGCTGGGCGCCTGAAGTCCCAGCTACTTGGGAGGCTGAGGCAAGAGAATCACTTAAACCCAGGGGTTGAGGTTGCTGTGAGCTGTGATGCCACTGCATTGTACCTCAGGCTACAGAGCAACAAAAAAGAAAAGGTCAGTGCTGTCATCACCCCCGTTTTATAAATGAGGAAACTACCAGCACACTGTACCTCATGACTGCAGTAATGTACACAGCTATGATTTAATAAAAAAAAAAAAATGAAGAAACTGAGGTTGAGAAAGTAATTTGCCTCACATGACAAGCTCGTCAGTGGCACAACTAGATGGAATTCTATCCTGCTTCTGTCTGATTCTAAATTTCCAAAAAGGTGATGTAGTTCCTTTGTGGATCTGGAAACCCACAGTCTAGCTGATGTTGAACTAGTAGTATTTAAATAAACTGAGGCTTTATTCAGCAGCTTGTAGGCCTGATAGGCCTGTCTCGCATGCTAGTAATTCTGCCGGTTGCTACTAGACAATAGCCAGGATTCACTGGTTAATTACCAGAGGGGGGGTCCAGGGCGATCGGTGCCTGTCTCATCTTCGAGATCTTTACCGCCCCATCTTTTCTTTTGTTCTAGTTGGCTGCTATCACCAAATTAAGGACAAAAGGCCAGATTCTTACAAAAACAAACCCAAACAGCATTAAAGCAAAGCAAAAGGACTCGCAGGATGTCCTGGAAGTGATGGAACGTGTAGAAAAGAACACCACATCTTCTCCCCCAGGTACTGCACCTTCAGAGTCAGCAGTGGGAAGGAGTAATTGTTTATAGGGAAACTCTCCAAGCCATAACCAGCACCCCTGAGACCAGTCTGCTCTTCCGTCTCCCTCTGCACAGAATAGGATTTCTGCAGCTGGAGCTGGTTGTTACTTTTTTTCTTTTTTAATAAACACATTACATTGGGATGAAATCATGGTCAATTCAAACATTTGGGAAAAGGATACTCATTGAATCTTTCTATGTACATATTTGCATAATGATACATTCTGGAAGAAATTAAATTCCTTTGTTATAAATTGCCCTATTTTTATTTTCAAAACTCCGAAGTTGACAGTGTCGTTTTGAAATCGATTTGTAAAGAGGATTTTCTTATCTATTCTCAGCTCCCTACTTGAAGGGGAAAAAGAGACTCTAATTTAGTGGTCACATCTGCCACCATGCCATGGTCTGAGCTCTGTGCTTGGCCCACCTCTTGAAGCTTTTCCCTGCTGGAACCAGCAGGGCTTAGGTCAAGTGCAAAGGGCCTGGCAGGCAGAGAGAGACAGGAGGAAGGAGGCGGAGCAGATGAGGCGCCATGGTGCTCTGTGATTTCTCTGTGCCAGCTCAAGTGCATTCTTTCTACTCCAGCTGAGGATGAATTGGAGCCTGCTGTGAAGAAAAGGAGAGAGCAGCTTGCCTACCTGGAATCTGAGGAATTTCAGAAAATTCTAAAAGCAAAGTCAAAGCACACAGGCATCCTGAAAGAGGTAAGTGCCCAGAAGTTCCAGGACTATGTCCGTGGCCTTCAAAGCCAAGGGGCTTATTGTAGGACTAGGAATCTGTCCCTTACTCTTGATAGACCAAGAAGTAGCCACACATCAGTTCCTTTGAATTTGCTTTGAAGAGGAGAAAAATTTCTAACAGATTTTAGCTTTGCACTAAAACATATCATTTGACAAAATAGGATGTAAGCAGATTTCAGTATGACGAAGCGTTTGCATGCAGTTATGGCTATGAAATGACGTTGAAGTAGCTCAACACTGTTGCTATTGTCTGTCTTGAAATATGAGATAGGGATTGTTTTTCCATTTCAAACTTTCATATTGGCATTTCAAAAATGTCAATATAACATCCTAACTAATGTAAAAAAGAAAAAAAGGAAAATACGTTTCCTTTTCGTTATGTAAATGCTTCTCACAGCTATCCTGGGAGAAGTAATGAAGTAGAGGCTTGGATTTGTGAGTGAGATGGCTAGAAAGGGAGACTCAGAAGTGTGTTTTCTTAGTACCTTAAATATCTATTTCTGATCGGGGCGGGGTGGGGGGGTTGGTTTGGGTGGTTTTTTTTTGAGATGGAGCCTCAAGCCATCCCCCTGGGTAGAGGGCCATGGCATCACAGCTCACAGCAACCTCCAACTCCTGGGCTCAAGCGAGTCTCCTACCTCAGCCTCCCAAGTAGCTGGGACTACAGGCACCCGCCACAACACCCAGCCATTTTTTGGTTGCAGCCATCATTGTTGTTTGGCCGGCCGGGCTGGGGATTGGAACCCGCCACCTTGGGTGTATGTGGCTGGCTCCTTAGCCGCTTGAGCCACAGGCGCCGAGCCTGTTTGGGTTTTTTTTTTATGAGATGGGGTCTCACTACACTGCCCAGGCTATTCTCAAACTCCAATATTTAAGAGATTTGCCCACGACAGCCTTCCAAGTAGCTGGTTTTTATTTATTTGTTTTAAAGCAGTAAATGAAGGCCAGGTGTGGTGCCTCAGGCCTATAATCCTAACGTTTTGGGATGCTAAGGTGGGTATATTGCTTAAACCCAAGAGTTCCAGACCAGCCTGAGTAGAGCGAGACAGTGTCTCTAAAAATAGCCGGGGTGTTGTAGTAGGCACCCACATAGTCTTAGCTACCCAGGAGGTTAAGGCGTAAGGATCACTTGAACCCAAGAGTTTGAGATTGCTGTGAGCTATGACACCATTGCAGTCTACCAAGGGTGACAGAGTGAGACTCTATCTCAGAAAAAGAAATATAAGAAAAAGCAGTAAATGATCCTGAGAAACCAAAGTACATTTTTTCCTTCATATGGACATAATGGAACGGGTGGAAAAGAACACGTTTCCAATGTACTCTTGAAATGTTCAATGTATGTTAAAACTATGCACAGGTTTCATAGAGTTTCGTAGAAAGTAGTTCTGTTCTTATAACCAGGTTTCTTATCCGCGTGGATGTCCCAGAGAACATGCAGTTGCCATGTGGGAAAAGGGAAAATCTTTTGTTATATGGGGGACTATCCCATGCATTGCAGAAAGGGTAGCATCCCTGGTCCCTGCTAGCAGTGGAGGTAGCAATACATTGAGATAACAAAAAAAGCGTTCCCACAGATTTCCAAAATGTCTTCATTTAGCACCACTACTCCAAATGATCTGTTCTTTTGAATATCAAGTAACTAACAGGACAATTATATATCATGTCTTTTTGCCGGGCTTGAAACTCAGATGCCAAAAACAACAGTCGTAAGGCTAAGCCTCTGCTGGCCCCAGTCCCTGGGTCCTCTGGCCTTGGGTAGCTGCTGTAGCCCCAGGGCTGTGCCCACGTTCCCTGTAAATGTCCTCTGCCCTTGTGCTCACTCCCTGTCATTCCCTGCACCCAGGAAGCTCCACCAGGTGCTCCTTGAGGAGGCCCTGAGTACTCTGTACGTGGAGTCTGTTCTGGAACAGTGGAAATAGCTGCCTCACGTATGCACTGCAGACGGTGACACTGTTAATAATGTTAGGGGTGCTTATTTCCATTGAGTGTTTTAAAAATCACCGAGCACTTTTGTGTCCCCTTTTCCAGCATATTCAGGTCTCTTTTCGGGTTGCCACCCTTCAAGGTCCTGTCCAGCATCCTCTAACACTTAGCCTGTCTCTTCAGTTCTGTTTTGATTATTGTTGAACAGAGTCATTTGAATTTGGATGGTTCTTACTGAACTGCCTGAATGTTTATCGGATTTGGTACAAGTCTCCCGTGCGTGTTGTCGTTCCAGGCCGAGGCCGAGCTGCAGGAACGCTATTTTGAGCCACTGGTGAAAAAAGAACAAATGGAAGAAAAGATGAGAAACATCAGAGAAGTGAAGTGTCGGGTCGTGACGTGCAAGATGGTGCGTGAAGGCGGGCGCTGGAGCCCGTGGGCCCTGCTTGGTACCACTGTGTCTCAGGAGCACATCAAGACCCTGCAGGGTGTGGGCCACATCTTATTAGGCTGGAAAGGATTGGCTTTCTGCCTGACCAGGCACCGAGCTCTCTAGTGGAACGTTTGTCAAGGAGATTGTCCTCTGTGTGACCAGACCCTATTCCCAAAGGCCTCTGCTGTCTCCTCCCCTTCGTCCACTGATTCCGTGGTTCTTACTGCTCTTATGGTCTGACATGTCCTCAGGACCGTGGGGGAACTTCCTGAGTTGGCCTCCCATGTTACTAGCAGCTACTCCTATCACTCGTGGCTCGACCTGCTAACTTGAGTCTCCAGTCAGAGTGTGAATTACACAATCATCTGTATTTCCAGAATTTCTACCCTAAGTCTGTTAGACAATTCTAAGTACTCAGGCCAGGCACAGTGGCTCAAGCCTATCATCCTAGCACTCTGGGAGGCTGAGGCAGGTAGATTGCATGAGCTCAGGGTTTCAAGAGTAGCCTGAGCAAGAGTGAGACCTTGTCTCTACTAAAAATAGAAAAATTAGCCAGGTGTTGTGGTGGGCACCTAATAGCCCCAGTATGTGGGAGGCTGAAGCAGAAGGATCTCTCGAGCCCAAGAATCTGAGGTTGCTGTGAGCTATGATAGCACGGCACTCTACCAAGGATGACAAAGAGATTCAGTCTCAAAAGAAAAACAAGGATCTGAGTACTCTATTCTTCAACATTAATATTAAAAGGACAACAAAAAAGAAAGTTCTTGCTGAACACTGTTCCTCCTGTTACCACTCACTCCAAATAGCCCTGCGTGGCGGATCAGCCTGCTGGTGAAGAGGGAGGCGCGTACCTCACCAAGCACTCTCCTCTGTCTTTATTCCTTTGCAGACCCTAGACTCTTTTGTGTGTCTGGGGTTCAGCCCTGAATCAGCTACCCCCGAAGGGGCAAACATGGGAAAAAGTGGTATTAGTCCAAGGGAATGTAAGGAGATCACAGGGGCCAAAGGTGGTCTGGTCCCCTAAAACTGCCCTGGGCTGGGTGGTAACAGGGAGCCGAGGCGGAGAGGGAGCAGGCTGGCTGACGGGTTTCTCCCTAAAGCTGCTCACAGCTGTGCCGGTTCTCTGTTGGTCTGTGCAGTGCAACTACACTCATTTCAAGCCTCTGGAGACCTGCATCGCTGAGCAGCACGCCCTCCACTGGCACGAAGGCGTGAAAAGGTTCTTCAAGTGTCCCTGCGGGAACAGGAGCATCTCCCTGGACAGACTCCCAAACAAGCACTGCAGGTAGGTACAGACCGCGTGGCGCCTTCTCCCGTGTGGTTCTTTCCCGTTCCTGGGCCATCTATGTACTTGGGACACTGATGATTGTGTGGGTCACTGGTACAGCTCCTGGGTATCCCTGAGACTTGAACTGTGCACCGATATCCCTGGAAGGAAGGGAGCCTGCCCTGAACTGCTGTGTCCCCAACTCTTAATGGAGTGCCTGCCCCATAGAAGGCCCCAGAAATGTTTCTTGAATAAATAAGTGAAGTAGGAGTAGGGGGATAAACATAGGTGTGTTTCGGGGGTGCTAGCAGGTAGTATATTTTTCTCCTCTGCTAGTAGTCATTTGTTGGTTTAAAATGTCTTTTTTTTTTTTTTTTTTTTTTTATACGGAGCTTCAAGCTATCCCCCTAGGTAGAGTGCTATGGCATCACAGCTCATAGCAACCTCCAACTCCTGGGCTCAAGCGAGTCTCCTGCCTCCGCCTCCCAAGTAGCTGGGACCACAGGCACCCGCCACAATGCCCGGCCATTATTTGGTTGCAGCCATCATTGTTGTTTGGCGGGCCCGGGCTGGGGATTCGAACCTGCCACCTTAGGTGTATGTGGCTGGCGCCTTAGCCGATTGAGCCACAGGCGCCGAGCTGGTTTAAAATGTCTTTACCATGTGAGAACACTCACCTTAGTACTCACAGGGAATTGGCTCCCAGTCTTACCCCCAGGATACCAAGTCCCTGATATAAAATGGCACAGTCCACGTGTTTCCCTATAACCTGGTGCCTCCTCTTGCATCCTCTGAATTGTCTCAAGACTACTCATAATACCTACTGTGACGCAAAAGCCATGCAAATTGTCATTATACTTTATTGGGGTTTTTGATTTGTATTTAATTGTATTTTTATTTTTTATTGTGTTGTTCCCTGAATATTTTTGACCCATGGGTAATTGAACCTGCACGCAGTTGACCTTGCACCCATGGAAGCCACAGGGCCAGCCTCATGTGTGTTTTAAGGGTCTCTTTGTTTTGGTTTTATTTTTGATGCGGGGGCTTCAAGTGCAGAGGCAGAGCTTGCCATGTTGGACAGTCGAGAGGGCATTGTTAACCTGGGATACAGTGGTGACCTTTCTTAGCACTTCTTGATCTAGAACAAAGGTGAGCAAACTTTATCTACAAAAGCCCATATGATAAACATATTAGGCTTTGTGGGCCAAATAATGTCACAACTACCCAGCTGTGCATGAAAGCAACAGTACATAATACTCAAAGCAGTGAGCGTGGCTGTGTTCTAATAAAACTTTATTTACGAAAACAGGTGGTGGGCCAGATGTGAGTTGTAGTTTGCTGACCCCCCTGACTAAAGGAGTGATTTTTTTTTTTCATGATGCCATCATGCCATCATTGATCTACTAGTAGCCACCAGAGCTCTCTCTATTGATATGGAACTGAACCAATCTCTAGAGGAGGAAGATGATGATGGAGAGACTGAAAGCCGTGTCCACTGGCCCCCACCCCAACCTACTGAAATCCAGGGGTGCTGGGGGATGCATTTCCTTGACTTTCTTATACTTCATTTCTGTCTTCCCCAGAGTAAACTTTGTATACTATTAATAGAAAACAAGCTTTCACGATAATGTCCACATCATTGCTCAGGGTTGGAGTTAACCATGTTAAAAATGAGAGTAAGAGTCTTCAGGACCTTCAATAATAAGAGTAAAGGTGTTTGTGTTGTGAAGAGAAAGAAAGAAAAATGATCCAGACCACAAAGAAGATTCTTCTTTTTTTTTTTTTGAGACAGAGTCTCACTATGTCACTCTTAGTAGAGTGCTATGGTATCACAGCTCACAGCAACTTTGGGCTTAAGCGGATTCTCTTGCCTTAGCCTTCCAAGTAACTGGGACTACAGGCGCCCACCACAATACCTGGCTATTTTTTTATTGTAGTTGCCATTGTTTAGCTGGCCTGAGGTGGGCTTGAACCCTCCAGCCTCGGTGCATGTGGTTGGCGCCATAACCACTGTGCTATGGGCGTCAAGCCGATTCTTTTTTTCTTATTACAACCTTTTTGCTTCCATAGAAACAACGAAGAGGCAAGCCATAGCCTGGCTTCCTAAATCTGAACCTCTTCCCAGTACCTGCCAGTGAAACAAGTGTGCTGTTGTCACATGCCCTGTGTAGTCCTGTGGAACTATCATTTGAAACTCCATCTCTGAGGCCTCTAGCTTAGTGAGGAGTTGAAGGCCGTTTTGCAAGCCATGGAGTGTTTATGTTTAGTAGCATCAGAGCATAACCTAAGAGTTGGCCTATAATATGAACATCACTTAGTACAGCTTCTCCTGGAATGGGGGACACTGTCCCCCTGAGTCCAGTGACCACCACTGTCTGTGTGTGTGGCCCGTACCTCTCCACCGAGTGAATCCATCTTTTCTATTTCAGTAATTGTGGCCTCTACAAATGGGAACGAGACGGAATGCTAAAGGTATGTCTAACTTGTGACTAATGTTAGTGACCTATGCACGTAATGCTGAACTATTTCTTATCAAAATATTTTCATTTTCTAGGAAAAGACTGGTCCAAAGATAGGAGGAGAAACTTTGTTACCAAGAGGAGAAGAACATGCCAAATTTCTAAATAGCCTCAAATAACCCCAAAGTCAGGCATTTTGCCACAACCTTCTTTTCCTTCTGTGGCTCTGGAAAGGCAGGGAATGGGCTCTGGATTGCCCTTGTGTTCCTAACTGACACCAGCAAAAATCGATGCTCCTTAAGCCCATAAGCTTTGCTTGCTTTATTCTGTCGTGTGGGTTTAACATCAAATCCAACATTGCCGTTGACATGGGAAACTAGAATACTGTTGTCTTTCCTGTTCTCACTCCAGGTGACAGTGAATAGGTGAAAGAAATTTTTGCCCCCAAACCAGAAGATAAACCAAGAGGTATTTTTCCGTATCTCTTGGTTATAGAGAGTCTGCTCCTTTATCTCAATAAAGTTCTAATGTTTACATGGACACCAGAGGCAAAAGAATTCATTCTGGTTAACTCTCCCGACAGGTAAGTTGCTTAACTTCTAGGCTTCGGTTTCCTTATGTAGTTGAGGAAGATTGGACTAAATGATCTTGAAATGTATATTTCAACACTCACGTTCTACAAATAATGAAACTTTTCCCCATTTAAATAATTATGATTTAAGAGAACCAATAAATACTTAATGATCATTGCCCCTAACGTATTAACATTAAAAGCCATGTTCCTTCTTCCTGTCCTGTTCTTTTTCTTTTCTTTTTTTTTTTTTAAAGAGACTTTATTTTTGTTGTTCTTGTTGCAGTTGTCACTGTTTGCTTTAAAGTGGTCAGGGCTGAGTTCAAACCCGCCACCCTTGGTATATGGGGCTGGTGCCCTACCCACTGAGCCACAGGCGCCGCCCCTTCCTGTTCTGTTCTTTTTTTTTTTTTTTTTTGAGACAGAGCCTCAAGCTGTCCCCCTGGGTAGGGTGCCATGGCATCACAGCTCACAGCAACCTCCAACTCCTGGGCTCAAGCGAGTCTCCTGCCTCAGCCTCCCAAGTAGCTGGCACTATGGGCGCCTGCCACAACACCCAGCCATTTTTTGGTTGCAGCCATTATTGTTGTTTGGCAGGCCCGGGCTGGGTATTCGAACCCGCCACCTTAGGTGTATGTGGCTGGCGCCTTAGCTGCTTGAGCCACAGGTGCCGAGCCTCCTGTTCTGTTCTTATCCCTGCTTTGCTCTTTGAAAGTGATCACCTTGCTGAACCAAATGTTATAATCTTCTTCGTAGCATAGTTTGGTGTTTTGTTTTGTTTTGTTGTTATGCCTGTTTTTCTTTAGAGGAAATAGGTTTTCAAAGAAAATCACCATCCTTTTGAGTTTTTATTAAAAGAAAATGGAGTTTTTCTTTTCAAACCACAAAAGGAAAACTGAAGTATTTTAGCTAACAATCATTCACAATAACCAATGAAGAATGTCTGATAAGTGGTGTAGAGTTTTCCCTAAAGGGAGCTTAAAACATTACAAGCTTCAGGCTGACTGATGTACAGCAAAGTTGGCAGGAAGATTGTGTTGGGCTTCTGTGTAGAAGTTGGTGATGATAAAAGCAAAACTTGATGTTTGCATACATAACAGGTGAAAATAATATCTGATAGTTATTTTTTCGAATCCAGAACACAAATTTGTGTAACTGTCACTGACAACAGCCAATCAAACTTCTGCTCTGCCAGTCAAATAAGCATCTCTGGTCCCATGCGTGGAGTTTTACTTGGAAACAATATTGCTCTCCAGAAAGATTGGTGATTTGTCTATCTAGAAAATAAACACAAGTTCTGTCTATACGCGCCAATATTTGAGTAAAGGAATGGTGATATACCTAAAGAAAATAAGAGGCACAAAAGATGGAAGTTGTCACCTTGGCTTAAATTAATGCAATTTGTGAAAAAAACTAGAAATTTTGAAAATGAAAAGTATGGATGTGCTGTTTTAGTTTCTCAGATCAAAACGAGAAAGATCCCTGCCATCTCCCATGTAGGGCAGACCCTATATCCAGTGTATCTACTGTCAGCTCCCATTGTATGCATCAGTTACAAGGTTGGACAATTAAGTTTGTGAACTCACCCTAGAAAAAGTGCCACGTGCCTCATTGCTGAATTTCACCATGGTCACCTTCAAAATACTTCATTCTATGAAGTCACCACTAGTACTGAATCAATGATTATAGAATCTTCATTCCTGGGGGAGACAGGTGGTTAGGAGGATGGTCAGGATCCTGCAAGCCTCTGGTCACAGCTCTGACCAACTGACTAATACATGAGCCTGCTTTATGTGTGTTTCTGTTCAAAGACACCTTTTTAATATATATTGTTGATTTATTAACATTGAGCTCATGGCCATTAGCACCATGACCCACACTTAAATGAGACCGATTTGCTTTTGGACAAATCCCTTAAGAGCTACAAACAGAACTTCCAAATTATTAAAACGCTGTGGCTCAGCGCCCGTAACTTAGTGGTTAGGGCACCAGCCACATACACCAAGGTTGGTGGGTTCAAATGCAGCCCAGCCCTACTAAACAACAATGATGACAACTGCAACAAAAATAACCAGGGGTGACGCCTGTGGTTCAGTGAGTAGGGCACTATATACTGAGGGTGGCAGGTTCAAAGCCAGCCCCAGCCAAACTGCAACAAAAAATAGCCAGGCATTGTGGCGGGCGCCTATAGTCCCAGCTGCTCAGGAGGCTGAGGCAAGAGAATTGCCTAAGCCCAAGAGCTAGAGGTTGCTGTGAGCTATGATGCCACAGCACTCTATGGAGGGCAACAAAATAAGACTGTGTCTCCAAAAAAAAAAATAGCTGGGCATTGTGGCAGGCACCTGTAGTTCCAGCTACTTGGAAGGCTGAGGGAAGAGAATTGCTTGAGCCAAAGAGTTTGAGGTTGCTGTGAGCTGTGACACAATGGCACTCTACGAAGGGTGACGTAGTGAGACTCTGGCTCAAAAAAAAGTTGCCAAAGAATTAGAACATAATTGATTGAAAATGGATTAGAAATAAAATAACCCAACCCAACAAAACTGATAAAAAGCACATGATAAGTTTAGCAAAAAATATTTTTTCAGATGTTCACAGAAATTACCACCTCCTTCCAAAAGTTCTAAATAAACAAAGGCACATAAAATTACAAAATCTCCCCCTAGCACACGTAGAAAAGTGGTTTTTTTTGTTTGTTTTTTGTCCCTTTAACCTGCAATAGGAAAATATACAGAATTGATGAATAAAAATCAATGGCAAATTTGTCCTTTGACAAATCTATTTTCATCTCTTCCGGGGACGCTGTCTAGAGGCACTCAAAATGGTGCAGCGTTTGACATACCGTCGTAGGCTTTCCTACAATACAGCCTCTAACAAAACCAGGCTGTCCCGGACCCCTGGTAACAGAATTGTTTACCTTTATACCAAGAAGGTTGGGAAAGCACCAAAATCTGCATGTGGCGTGTGCCCAGGCAGACTTCGAGG
>CAUYQV010001547.1:0-12333 GCA_963574575.1 Galagoides demidoff | reverse complement strand
AAACATGGGGTACATTGTGCTGTTTTCATATACAATTTGAAACACCTTTATCAAGCTGGTCAACATAAATTTCATGTCATTTGCTTAATCATTGTATCAAAACATTCATATTCTAGTTCTAGAAAAGTTCACTTGTACCCTTCTTAGACAGATATATAGGTGATCTTTCTCGTCACCCTCCCACCACCCATCCGCCCTTCTCCCCTCCCCTTCCCCACCCCCTCCCCATATTTTTGGGCTAGAATTAAGTTGTATCTTTTGTTTGAGAGCTATGGATTGGCATTTGAGTTTCATTTAAGTCTCGTCCACTAGACATTTTTCTTCTCCCTTTATTAACTGCTGCTTTTTGAAACAGATTATGTCCTAAAGCAATGTTATAATCTTCTTTTTCAAAAGGGATCTGCATTTGACTTCTTATTTTTGTATCTTCCTCAATCTATTCCTACCTAGCTATCAGTAATAACCTTATATGCCCTCCCCTTTAAAGGCCTCCAGGACCACTTTGTCCCATGTTATACTTTTCATTCTCTTGACAATACCAGCACCCGCTTTAGAACCATGCCTTGCCATGGAATCATATGTCTGAATCGCAACTAAATGTTATTGTGTGATTTCAAAAACCGATGTATCTAAATGAACAGATATCTGAACTAGAACACATCCCCAAAATGTAAGCTACCATCATGATTATGTGTCTATCTCCTGCCTAGGAATCTTCTCAATAAAGCCCTCATAATTAAAGAATGCATCCAATAAATTCAGTAAATAGGCACCATCAGAGCCTAACAGGATTTTATATATATATATATAATATATAAAATTTATGTGTACAGTTTATATAGATTTAAAATGATACTTTGTCCTACACATATTGGTAATCAGCAAACTTCAAAGATTTTAATTACAACATATGCAAGCAATTTGAATATAAATAGGCACAATAAAATATAATCCTCTACTAGATGAAAGAGGGATGTAAAGGAAATCAGCTCTGAATTCGTTAACATCAATGCCTGTTGTTTATTTGATGTTCAACTCCCATGTAAACAATACTTAAAAGAAAACCTAAGAGCTCATTGTAAAGTCAAACATACTTTCTTGAAACAAAGAGCCGGAACACCATGACACAATGGGCGTCTCATCCTGCAA
Organism: Galagoides demidoff; assembly: GCA_963574575.1. Lineage (NCBI taxonomy): Eukaryota > Metazoa > Chordata > Mammalia > Primates > Galagidae > Galagoides > Galagoides demidoff. The sequence continues at coordinate 11,184 of CAUYQV010001547.1, read as the reverse complement.
ACCAACTGCTCCAAGCAGCCTCCTCGCTCCCCTTGGCAGATGGTACTTGTAATGATTGCTCTCCAGTGAGAGAGTGGTTTGAAGCAGGCTTGTATTTACAATTACGGCTCTCACAGAAGGAGGTCGACTAGGGTTCTAAAGCTAATTAGCTCTGTCCACATCTCAATATTTTTTGTTTCTCCAGCCCGTTTTGGCAATCGTGGAGAGAAGACAGCTTAGGGAGGGGCATAGAGAAATTGAGGACATGGATAAGAACCTTAAAATGTGTTGTTCTTTTTAAAATGTTAGGTGAAAGTATAATCTTAAAAGCATCGCTATGGTTACGAAAAGTCGTGGGACATAAGACAATTCAAGACACACAGAAAGCTGAGTGTGTTTACACAAAAAATGAGTATGTAAAAAAATCAGTTTCAGACCTATCCTTGCTTATACAATCGTGACAATCTGTTACAAAGGAGGTTCGGGGTGATACATGTAGACTGATGGCTCTTTAAAGCAGGAAGCAGGAGCTCAGTTTGGAAAGATTTGACTGCTGGTATATCTGACTGAGGAGTCTTTTTCATTTTCCTTTTTTTTTTAGTTTAAAAGAAATGAACACAAGTATACCAAGATATTTTGTTATTATAAAACTCGAAATGTGAGGATAGAGAAAATAAATGGAAACTGACTTCAATTTTACAAATGAGAGCAGCATGTCTAAAAAACAATGTGAGCTTTTAAGCCAATCACCATCCATCTCCATATGGCTAAAGATTCAATCGAAAGCAAAGCTGTATTAAAAAGTAAGTTGTAACACGTTGGTGATTTTTAATAGTTGTATAAATAAAATTTTTATAATCAAGAGTCAATAGACATAACCTGGCAGGCTCCCAAAAAGAAAAGAGTCTCGAGCTGCCTGATGTCAATTTAATTGACATCAAATCAATTAAAGGATGGGGTGTGGCCTCTAAAATTCACTATTCTTTTCTCTCTCTCTCTGTATTTACTAAACTGCTTTAATAAACCTTCACTGTTAACCCCAGACAAGAGTGCCTTTCTACTTAAATTTTAGTGTTTTAATTCCCATATATCAGACATAAAAGGAAAAAAAAAAGATCTTTTGTAACAAACATATTCCGTCTTGCAATAATTTCACTGTTCTCTTTTATTTTTCAAACTAAAGTGCTCTTCAGAATATGGAAATACCACATCCTTCCTTTTCCTCCTGCCCATGTATTTTGATATTACTGAACAACACTATACTTCCAAATACCTAGATAACTCTTAATATTCTACCCAAAATACTTAGATACTCTCCTGTTTTTTAATTTTGTGAAAAGCATCTTTCCATTCATAGGATAAAATGGGAAGGAAAAATGAGCATTTCCAATTATTTAGTCTTTGTCATTCACTCCTCAATTATTTAAATGCCAAAAATGCAGATAAGAACTCTCACTAATCAAGCACAATTTGGAAATGTATAAATCGAACTTACTTCCCTTACAGACAGAAAGAACAGTCAGAAGAGAAAGTATATCTTCTACCATTCATCAAAGCACTAACTCAAGTGTAAAAAGATTGAGCAAAATACAGAATCACATATGTTACTTTGATAGGACAACAATATATCTCCTGAATATACTGTCAATCTTAGTAATTTTCTTAAGGACACAAGTCACCAATTTTCAGCAATAATACATTACTGAATATTCTCTGGTTGTAAAGAAATTTTTCAGATAAGGAGAGAGAGGAGAGTAAGATATTAAAAAGTCACAAATGAAGTCCAAACATTTTAATAAAATGTGTATTTGAAAAAACAGATTCCAAAACATCATAATTTGGGGGAAGAAAATGCCATGTTTGGCCCATTGGTCCAAACTGGCACATGTAAGCTTTGGAAATTGAGAGTTAAGTGTTGTCAGGAAAATAATGTCTAAAGCATATGAGCAGTACAACAACGAAGTGAATAAGATCAGGAATTGAAAAGTTCTAATGTAAATAATAGATGAAAGCTAGGCTAGTGAGATGGTCATCAAACTAGCATTCTGTAAGACTTAATTTATATTCCACACTGAGAAATTACTAAACCTACACTCTGGTTAACTCGAATAATTATCACATACCACTACCACTATGTTTAATTTTTTTTCCACATGGAGGGTGTTGTTATTGTTTAAAACATTAAATATACCATGTATTAACATTTGGATACAGCAATTCTCTATTAATTTGGACTCAGAATATGACATTTTAATCATATTCTATAATTTAAATGCTATAACCAATAGTCCATAAGACTGCAATTGTAGGCTAACCAAATACACAGAAGCACACTGCATAATTTAATCCAGATCCCAAATATCTACAACCTTATACACTAGAACCTCCACAGTTCACCACTTCCCTACATTGACCACCCCTGAACTTGACCTAATTTTCATAGACACATCTGAATAGGCCTAGTTCCTTAAGTTGACCACCTTCGTATGTTGCCTAGTTTGTTAAGGTGGCTTGGATGATCAACTTGCAGAGGATCTACTATAGCATTTTATTTAAAGCACTTACCAAAGAAATCAGGGCAATGTTTCCTTCTTTCTAAAATGTTAACTTCTGGAAGTAAGGTGGCCAAACAGCACCTTCCAGCGATCTTCTCCCTGGAGGAATGAACACCTACAATTCAAATTCAACAACTACCACCACCCAAAAACACCTTCATTAGAATCAAAAAATCAGTTTAGTGAACACACAGTGCTTGCTTTTAACATAATAGCAAGGAAAGAGACACTGAAGAGAATAGAAAAGACAGACTTGCTCTGCCTGCACCATTATCCCTTCACCTCCGGCAGAGCAGTGTGGAGAATCTGTGAGCCCGGGGGAGGGAGAGCAGAGTGAGTGTGGAACTTCATGGTGAACTTGGTGCCACCCTGTCACAGTGGAACACAACACAGAGAAGGACTCTGCTGGTGTCCACAGAAGAATCATTTATACTGGCCCTGGGCCAAAGGCAAAGAGGCCAGCCCCACCATTAACTGACTAGAGTGACACGGGGTCCGAATATAGTTGAGTGACAATCAGGTCAGGGGGACTTCAGTGCTTGGCCAAGCTGTGCTGCTGCACTGGTCTCAGACACAGAAGACTTGGGGTACACGAGACACAGTGCTAAGCCAGCTGTGGCAGCCAAGGAAGTGATGGCATTACCCTTCTCTCAACCTTGATAATACAGCTCTGGGAGAGACTCCTTCCACTGGGTAAAAGAGAAAAAGGCATACAGATGACTTTGTATTGCTACCTGGGTAGCATCTCAGCCACAGGAAAATAAAGCATCAGACAGAATCCGGAAACCACCTATTTAAGGCTTTTCCTCCTGAATGGCATTTCCAAAATCACTCTGACCCCTAATTTGTGTCCCTAATGGGACACACCTCGATCTAGCAGGATTCACTACCTGCTGACTAAAGTGCCCTTGAGCCCTGAGTAAACATCAGTGGAAGGCACCTGTCCAGAAGTCTGAGAACCTGCCCACACAACGGACTCATTCCTCCTGTGATTGGTTTATAAACAAGCTACCTATAGAGAATTGGCCCTCCAGGGTTCACTCACACAGGTGTCAATGGAAGCTACTCTGGGGCCCAAATGCAGGTACACTGAGCCAAATATTTTACCATCAGGACATAAAGCCTGGTGCAGTTTCAGCTCAAGTGCCCATCCAAACTTTACTATAGACTCAACTAGTAACCATACCATATAGCACCAAGGAAATCACAGATACCACCTGCCTTGTGTATTGTTGAAGGAATTCTATAAAGATCTCACTACTTTAGGTACCCCAAACCAAAGCCCAAGCGTCCCGTTCAACCAAATACACACATATATCTTCAAGGAAAATTCTCCACTTGAAAAGTGATTTCAAAAAATGAAACAAGGGACTATTACATCAGATCTGCAAATTTCGGCAGAAGGGCTCAGGAAACATAAAAAGCAAAGAAATATGACACCATCACATCAAAGGACCACAACAACTGTCCAGCCACCAATCCCAATCATGAAGAATTCCTTGTAATAGCAAGTAAGAAATTACAAATATTGATTCTAAAGAAGCTCAAAGAGTTGCAAGAGAAATCTGAAAATCAATACAAAGAAATCAGAAAATCAATTTAGGAGAGGAATGAGAGATTTACCAAGAAAAACAAATATCTTTGTAACTTCATAGGCCAAAAGAGATGGCATTTTCAAAAGGCTGAAGGGAAATAAAAAAAGAAAAAAAAAACTGTGGGTAAAGAATTTTATATCCTGCCAAAATAAGCTTCATAAATGAAAGAAATATAAAGTTATGAAGTCTTTCCCAGATAAGCAAATATTAAGGGAATTTGTAATCATTAGACAAGTCCTATAGGAAATCTTTAAAGGGGTCTTAAACCCCTTGATAGGAATCAAAGCTTGATATTCACCATTGCAGAAAGACACAGAATTATAGCAGTCATATAAAGGGAAAGAGAAAGGAATGGAATAAAAACATCACAGAACTTCAACAAACCCAAAAGATAACAAAAAAAAAAGAAAGAAAGAAAAAAAAGAAAAGAAATGAAGCAAATAACTTATGAATCAACTAGAAAACAATAATATGACAGAAATCAAGCCTCCCATCAATATTAACCTTGAATATAAATGGTTTAAGTACTCCACTCAAAAGTTATAGATTGGCAGAATAGATTAAAAAACTCATCATCTAACTAAATGTTGATAATAAGAAATTCCCCTTACCCATAACATTCACATACCCATTTATATATAGAATTAAAGTCAGGAGTGGAAAAAGATATTCCCAAGGAACAGAAATCAAAAGAAAACAAGAGTGCTGTACTTATACCAAATTAAACAGTCATTAAGTCAGAAGGAGTAGAAAAATAAAAAGAGGATTATTACACGATGATAAAGTCTTTAACTGAGCAAGAGGACACAATAATCCTAAATATATGCCTACCAACATCAGAGCTTCCAGATTAAAAATATATACATCATTATTACTAGAACTAAAGAAAGAGACAACGTGGCAGTGGAATCAGAGTGAGAAACTTCAGCATCCCGTTTACAGCACTAGACAGATCATCCAAACAGAAAATCAACACAGAAAATTAGACTTTAGATCAAATGGACTTAACAGAACATTCTACTCAAATTAAGTCTTCGTAAGACTTAGCTTGTTAAGTATTCAAAAAAATCATATCAAGTATCTTCTCAGACCATAGTGGAACAATGCTAAAAGTCAATACAAAGAAAAACTTCAGAAACAGCATACGGGTAGAAATTAATCAATGTATTCCTGAACAGACCTATGAATAGTAACATTCAATCAGCAATATATATATATATATATATACACACACGTATGTATGTATTTTTGTTCAATACATACATATATATGTATATATATCTCTCTGAACAAAAATAAACTCTGGGCTTGGCGCCTGTGGCTCAATCAGCTAAGGCACCAACCACGTACACCTAAGGTTGCAGGTTCGAATCCCCATCCCGGGCCCGCCAAACAACAATGATGGCTGCAACCAAAAAATGGCCAGACATTGTGGCAGGCGCCTGTAGTCCCAGCTACTTGGGAGGCTGAGGCAGGAGACTCGCTTGAGCCCGGGAGTTGGAGGTTGCTGTGAGCTGTGATGCCATGGCCCTCTACCCAGGGGGATAGCTTGAGGCTCCGTCTCAAAAAAAAAAAGAAGTAGAAATACCTGTATAGCTCAATAATGGAACACCTTGGTGAAAGGTGAGAGATTTAGCTGGAGAGGGATTTAGCTTTCCTAACAAGCAAGAGAGCTCGCTAGATGAGAGCAGTGGTGAATTGGCAGTCTCTACACCTGTGGTGTCGAGAAGCACGAGATCAGCCTTATATTAGGCAGCAGAAGGCAGTCGGGGAGCTTGCACTTTCTATCACGGATTCTCTCTGATTCTTTCTCCTCTCCCGCCTGCAGAATGCCAGTACCATGTCTCTCTGCTAAAGACTAAGATCTATCTATGCTAAGAAGACTGCTTTACCCTAAGACACTCTCTTTTTCTCTCTCTCTCTCTCCAGCTAAAGTAGATAGCCCTTAGGCACCTAAGAGAAACTGTTCCTGAGCAAGGTAGCTTAGCTGTCTGCATCCAGAACCTACCTAAGCCGGCCCTGAGACCTGGCCAGTCCCGGGCCCTGACAAGTGGTTTCAGAAGCGGGATAGTGAACGCCACTGACAAATGGTGCTCTGAGCAGGATTCAGTGAACATGGACCGAGAGGGAAATAAGCTTTAGCAAATAAGAAAAAGAAGAGAAATATATTTAGAGAGAAAAGAAATATCTAAGAAAGACAGCCAGCAGCAGGCCTTTCTCGTTTGGTTTCTCCTCTTTCCTACATTTTCTCTTTCCAAATTCTAACTACTGTGGGAAAAAAAGCTGATAAAAACCTTTAGCCTCTTCTGGGAAGGGAGGTGGGGAAGAGCAGAAAAAAGCCGTTAGACAAGAGGGAAAGAAAAAAGCTAGAACTAGGAGATAAGAACCTTTAGCAAACAAGCCTTTAGCCTCGGGGGTAAGAAGAACCTTCAGTAAAACGGCAAAGAGAAAAGTTTGGGAATAGGTTGCAAGAGTTTATTAAGTTAGGGCAGAGAACTTCTAACTGCCTTGCCCTGTATCTTCGCCCATTGCCAGCAGGAAGTAGCTTTTGAGAGACCGACGCCCCGAATCCCTTTTTGGCAGTTAAGAGTTCTGTTTAAAAAGAAAAACGAGGTAGATTAAGGAGGCTGGTAAAGAAATAGAGGAAGTGAGGTTTTGTAAAACTAAGACTCCAGCGTAAAAGGAAACAGCTAAAGAGTTCCTGTCCCTTTAAGGCAGCCAAAGGTTCTAAGAATTGAAAAGGAAAGATTGTAAAACTGTAAAACGTAGAAGGCTGAAAGTAAGTCAGAGAAAAATAATGGAAAATGAGATACAACAGGTGAAGTATCAGATGGAACAGCTTAAAGATGAGATTACCATGGCAGCTGATATAAAACAGTCGCGAGATCAGATGAATAATCTTATAGGTGAAGCAGGTAAATGCTATATTGATGTGACAACTCAAATTGGGCAGCTGGAAGATCAGAGGGTAAATCTCCCAGTTAACATCAAATGCCATAAATGTGGGAAGCTAGGGCATAAGAGAAAAGATTGTTTAAAAGGGAAAAGAACGCTGAATGCTAAAGAAAAGGAACAAAGAGCATGTAAACCTCCAGGTGTATGTCCTGAGTGTAAAAAAAGCTTTCACTGGGCAAACGAATGCCGTTCTCAATTTGATAGAGATGGAACACCTTTATTGTAGGGAAATTATCAGTTAGGCCAGAATCAGGACCCACTGGTAAATGAAAGAAGTTAAAACAATTTCTTTAATATTCTCATTTCAAACTATTCTCGGAAAAACAGTATAATTCAATTCTGTGCCACTCTGCCAGCTTGGTTAGACCTGTGGTGCCTCAGCATAAAACTGAGTAAATGATACCAGACCAATGGATGATGATGGAGAATAATTAGATTAAATGTTTGTGGAATATTTGGTTATCCTGCATGGTGAAGGGGTAACCCACCTCTCATCAGCGTCTGTGTACAATAACCGGGTCCAGCTAAAGAGCTGGACACAGCCCAAAGGGAAAAGGGACTCTCTGAAGCAAGTGACTCCTTAGGAAGATTATGAGAGGGAGAACAAAGGGAGGGAAGAGTAACTAGGAGTTAAACCAGCTTTGTGCTAGGGAGCTCCATTTGAAAAAAGAGTCTGGAATCAATTAGCAAAAATTCCACTGGAAAAGGAGCTTGAAAGCAGGAAAAACTCCGCTACTAAGAAACTGAAGTGTGAGACCCTTAGTTTACGGGTGAGACCCTTAGTTTACGGGTAACAGTCTTTTTGAGATCTGTGAAGGGTAGATTTAGGACCGCAAGTAGCAAAACTTTTGGAATAGTGAGAGAAAAATCCTTGCTTGCAAAGATTGCAAGGAAAGTGTTATCTTTTGTTCCTCTGTTAAGTAAATATCAAAGGAAAGTTCGTACAGTTAAAGATATGGTAAATCCTCTCAGCAAAGATTTTCTCAGTTTGTTTTCTCAGTTTAAAAAGACCTTTAAGGGAATTAACATCACAATCATCACTTTTCTCTGGTAGCTGCTAATAGTTTACATCTGTATTGGGCTTCCTCATTTAAAGAGCTCATACCATACCTGGAACTCTGAACTTTGACAATTACCGTATTTTGCCTAGCAAGAAAAGGGCTAGATAACAGGAAGAACTGCCCTTACCACATTAAAAATTATTTTGTTTGTATATTAAAGGGGGGAAATGGAGCAGCCCCCTATAGCTTATGGCCAGGAGGAGTGAGAGTTATAAGAAACACCTGTATAGCTCAATAATGGAACACCTTGGTGAAAGGGCGCGGAGAGAGATTTAGCGCTCCTAACAAGCATGAGAGCTCACGAGATGAGAGCAGTGGTGAATTGGCAGTCTCTACACCTGTGGTGTTGAGAAGCACGAGATCAGCCTTGTATTAGGCTGAAGGAGAAGAAGGTCGGGGAGTATGTACTTTCTATCATGGACTAGTTTACTCTTGTCTCCTCTCCTGCCTGCAGAACGCCAGCACCATGTCTCTCTGCTGAAGATTACCAAGCTCTGCTAAAGAGTAAGATCTATACTAAGAAGACTCCTTTACTCTAAGTCTTTCTCTCTCTCTAGCTAAGGTAGATAAGCCCCTCAGGCACCTAAGAGAAACTGTTCCTGAGCAAGGTGCTTAGTGGTCTGCGTCCGGAACCAACTAAGCTGGCCCGAGACCTGGCCAGTCCCGGGTCCTGACAAGTCTCCTTTTCGCTAAAGTCACCCTGAAATGGGTGGGTTTCTCTCTCACCTCCCCCAATTCCATCACTGATTTCTGGGTTCTCGGTGTTACTAGAGACCCACTGGGGTCCAGAGGTGCTGTGGGAAACGCAAGTAGGATGGAACCTTGACTTGCCCACTGCCCTCACAACTCAGAATGAAGCTTCAGCCTGGTATTCTATTCTTTTCCTTTTTTTCTGACTCTCACTCTATTGCCCTGGGTAGAGTGCTGTGGCATCATAGCTCACAGCAACCTCAAAATCTTGAGCTGAAGCAATCCTCTTGCCTCAGGCTCTCCCGTAGCTAAGAGTATAGGCACCCGCCACAGTGCCTGGCTATTTTTTTAGAGATGGGGATCTCGCTCTTGCTCAGGTTGGTCTTGAACTTCTGAGCTCAGGCAGTCCACCTGCCTCAGCCTCCCAGAGTGCTAGGATTACAAGTATGAACCACTGCGCCCAGCCTTCAGGCTGGTTTTCTGCCACCATCTCTGCCTCAAGGAGGGAGCCCGTTCCCTGAGGCATCCCCTTTCCTGGGGACTTGGGCAACTGAGGGCCTGAAGTAAGAGTTGGGCCTGGCTGGGTAAAGGGACTTGTGTGGGCTCCAGAGCAGTGCCTTGTCCAGAGGCAGTGACAGTAGCCATCATCCATCATGGCAGGGAAGTGAGAGACTCTGTGCGGAGGCAGTGAACACGAGTGAGGATGAAAGCCACACCTGTCACCCAGGTCCCCTTGGGAAACACCTGTGTCACCCCCCAGCTCCATAGGCGCCTGCACTGGACTGCTGCAGTCATTTTTGTGCTCAGTAGAGTTCTGTCACATCACAGCTCACAGCAACCTCCATCTCTTGGGCTTAGGTGATTCTCTTGCCTCAGCCTCCCAGGTAGCTGGGACTACAGGCACCTACCACAACGCCCAGCTATTTTTTGTTGGAGTTTGGCTGGGGCCAGGTTCAAACTCACCACCTTCAGTATATGGGGCCAGTGCCCAACTCACTGAGCCACAGGCACTGCCCCATCCAAAACTTTTAAAACCTCTACCCTCCCCCCATTAATGGTCCCCAAACAAATCTAGCTTGCAAATACCAGGCTGCAAATGAATACCAGCTTTCCTCTCAGGCCTCCCTTTGTAACTTTGCTCCTGAGTCTGCAGGTGTGGTGATCTCGTGCCAGGCAGGCGATGCTATGGATGGGGGGCCAAGTCCAGGGCAGCAGGCAGGTCATCCCTGGGTGACTTTTCCCTCTGCAGGGCAGATTCCAGGTTCCACGAAGGCCACCAAGCCCTTGCAGACTGTCCCAGCAGGCAGGGGTGGCATCAGTCTTTGGAATTGGTTTGCTTTCTTGAACCTGTTCAGAGTGGCTCTGAACGTCCTGCAGCTGGCACAGGGAATGTTGGAAATTGGAGTCTTTTTTTTTTTTGTGTGGCAAAAAGCTGCATGTGTTCTCACCATAGGATGGTTCCACCTCGGCTTCACCTGTAGCCCAGAGCCAGCCTGTGTCTTGGCAATGACCCAGTCTTCCGTCTGAGTGAACTGCTTGGCCTCCAGCCTGAGTCTGATTCATGAGGAGCTGAATGAGCAGGCTGTAAAACTGAATGGTTACATCATTGTCCCCTGCGGCTGCCTGCCCAGTGTGGAAGGTGGGGGGAGGGCAGGGCTGGGCGGCCTCACCCCTGCCCAGGAGGTGGCACTGCCAACGCCAATGGTTGGCACCTGTGCCAGCTGCAGGACGTTCAGAGCCCCATTAAACAGGGTTCAAAAAAGCACCTTCCAGCAGGGCCAGGTCACTCTGCCTCATGCCCTCAGTGTCCCCACCCTTCAGAGATTGTTGCAGGGGCCTGGAGGAAAAGCTACTGGGATTGCTGTGAGCAGGGTGACTACTTGCCTCTTGCCTTCCAGACCCTTCAAGGAGCAGGCCCCAAACGGAGCGTGAGAGGGGTCTGATCAGTATCTCCTGGGCTCTCTGATTAATGTGGTTTGCAGCGACATCCTGCCTCACATACAAGACTGGCAAATTTTGTGGCAATAGTGGAGTCACCCTTCTATTTTTTGTGGCCTAATGCATAAGGGAAAATATTCTTCCAATGCTTTTGTCATTACTCAAAAGAAATTTTTTTTTTTTTTTTGAGACAGAGCCTCAAGCTATCCCCCTGGGTAGAGGGCCATGGCATCAAAGCTCACAACAACCTCCAACTCCTGGGCTCAAGTCAGTCTCCTGCCTCAGCCTCCCAAGTAGCTGGGACCACAGGTGCCCGCCACAACGCCTGGCCATTTTTTGGTTGCAGCCATCATTGTTGTTTGGCAGGCCGGGCTGGGGATTCAAACCCGCCACCTTGGGTGTATGTGGCTG
>CAUYQV010001545.1:0-46672 GCA_963574575.1 Galagoides demidoff | reverse complement strand
GGTATTTAATAGGTAGATTGGCATTGGCATTGAACATTTAACAATGTTGATTCTTCCCAGCCATGAGCATGGAATGTTCTTCCATTTGTTAATATCCTCTGCTATTTCCTTCCTTAGGATTTCATAATTTTCTTTTTTTTTTTTTTTTTTTTTTGAAACGGAGCCGCAAGCTGTCCCCCTGGGTAGAGTGCCATGGCATCACAGCTCATAGCAACCTCCAACTCCTGGGCTCAAGCGAGTCTCCTGCCTCCGCCTCCCAAGTAGCTGGGACCACAGGCGCCCGCCACAACGCCCGGCCATTTTTTGGGTTGCAGCCATCATTTTTGTTTGGCGGGCCCGGGCTGGGGATTCGAACCTGCCACCTTAGGTGTACGTGGCTGGCGCCTTAGCCGATTGAGCCACAGGCGCCGAGCCGACATTTTTTATTTTTGATAATTTATTTTTGAGCTATATTTGTATAAGTGGTAATGCTGGGTCATTTTTGCTATTTTCAATATTCCTACTATATTCAAAATGTTTATGAGTGTGATTCCCTCTATGCTGTGTTTATTCCGTAGCTGTGGAATATAGACTCATGTCTAAAGGTAGCTGACTGCAGAGGACATTTAAGTTGGGTTCATGGAGTGATGTTTTCTCCTGATGGATCATCATTTTTGACATCTTCTGACGATCAGACAATCAGGGTGAGAAATACTTTCATTTTAAACATTTACTGATGGTGAGCTAAACCTCCTACAAACTAAGAAATTGATGGATAGTATTGAGGAAAGTAAAACAGGAAGCTGCTAGATTCATATGCACCCTGGAAGAGTGCCGTTATGGACTGTACCAGTCTCATTCACTGCGTGTTCACTGAGCACTACCCTGGGGCCAGTGCTGTGGGAGTCCAATGATTAAAGTGTATTTTGGCTAATTTAACTAGATTACATTTGATTCCTCAGTAATTTTTTTTTTTTTTTTGAGACAGAGTTTTACTATGTCACCCTCAGTAGAGTGTGGTGGCATCACAGCTCACGGCAACCTCCAACTCCTGGGCTTAAGTGATTCTCTTGCCTCAGCCTCCCAAGTAGCTGGGCCTACAGGCGCCCACCACAACACCTGGCTATTTTTTGGTTGTAGTTGTCATTGTTATTTGGCAGGCCCGGGCTGGGTTTGAACCCGCCAGCTCTGGTGTACATGGCCAGTGCCATGGCAGCTGAGCTACAGGCACTGAGCCAGTAATTTTTGACTGTTTCCTTTACCTTGAATTTCCACATCTAATTAGTTGCCAGTTCTAATCGATTCATCCTTTTAATTTTCATCCTTTATCTCTTCTTTTTCGTTCCTGCTTCCCAGTTCAGGTCTTCATTACCTGCTGCCTCTCTGCCACAAGTCTTCTTTCGTGCTTTTCTGCATGCTGCTTCCAAGATACTTTCTTCACGTACAATACAGTCATGTCATTTTTACTCAAACACAGGTAGAGACTCCCTTGTTTGCCAGAGTAGAGATACACTTTTGGGCCTCACTTTAAGCTTCTCCACAGCGTGGCTCGTTCTGCTAAAGTCTGTCTACCAGTTGGTTCCTATAGGGAACCTACACTGGACTGCTTGTATTTCCCTAGATATCCTGTGCTTCCTTCCTGTTTCCTTAAGTGTTTATCCTGTCTGGAATACCCTACTTCCCCATATCCTTCCCTGTTGAAATCCTAACTAGCCTACAAATAGCCTTAAGCCTTCCTCATTTGGGGGAATGTCTGTCTCTCTTAGTGCCATATAATATTTTGATCGTTTTCTAATGATGCTTATCAAATTCTGAGTTGAATTCAAAGACAGAGTTGATTTACTCCTCACCTCCAATACTCATCAGCTCCCCTGACTTATTCACACATCATAGATTATAAACTCTTTGGGACCAGGGACCCGAGTTGGTCCCTGTAATATCTAATACAGCATTTTATACAAATTGTAGCTAAAGTTTATTTAGTGCTTACTACATGCCAAATAATGTGCAAAGTACTGTGTATGTATTAATTTGCTAATTCCCACAACAGTCCTTTTTGTAGCTGAGGAAACAGGCAGGCAAAAGTGAGGCAGAGGAAAGCTGGGAAAGGTCAGTGCTGTGTAAGGTGCCAGTGTCAATGATCTTGAGCCAGGATATAAATCAACATACTGCTTTCTTCATCCAGAAAGTCTTGTTAAAGAAAAAAATAAGCTGCATCGCTAAATATACGGTTTACCGTATGACTAGTGATATAATGGATGTAACATTCTGGTGCAGGTTTTTTATCTTGTGGATCGGTATCATACAATTTGAGAACCAGCATCTTTGAGTAGCAAGCACTAGGTGAAGTAACCTGCCCCAAGTCACAACTTCAGTTGCTACTAGAATTCTTCCTGAAGTATTTTGGTTCTAGAGCTCTTCATACTAACTGCATTTTACTATAGATTAATGTTAACAAATACTTATTGTTGGATTATAAGCTAGCAAAAAATTTCTGGCATCAAAGATATTTTAATTGTGAAGCGGTTTGTATCTTGCTTTAAGATGAAGACTTGTCTTTACCTTATTTCAGACGATAAACTGGTTGTTTCTCTTATCTCTTAATCAGATCTGGGAGACAAAGAAAGTCTGTAAGAACTACGATATAGTGTTAAAGCAAGAAGTAGATGTTGTGTTTCAAGAAAATGAAGTGATGGTTCTTGCAGTTGACAATAAAAGACGTCTACAAGTGAGTACTTTTAAGAAACCAGTTGGAAAAATTGTAGATGAAGTCTCAATTCACAATTTCTCTGGTTTGTTTTTGAACTTGGGATCAAAACCATAATTGTACAGCATCCAACAGATGCTTAGTAGACATTAGTGAGTAAACGTAGACGTCTTGGGCAAAGACTCAGATATGCCTCTATTTAGAATTAAGTAAGGTGAAACTTGACTTCACTCTTCTGTTGGAATCTGTGATCACACTCCTTGATTTACATGGAGGTTAGGAATCAATGAGGACAAATTTGAACTTGTCCACAAGAGGGGTTTGGACATGTCCGATGGAGTGTGCAAGGGCAATGAGCATAACAATTGAGGCATTTTTACACAGGGGAAGAGAAAGCACATACCTCATGGACGCTCAAACACTAGAGCCTGCTTGTGTGGTGGCCAGCCCAGGCAGAACAGCTGGGTATGGACCATATTAGCAGGTCTTGGCATGTGGAGCTGAGTAACAGTAACCTGTGGCTGAGAGAGGTGATAGGAACAGTGGCCATAGAAGAAGGTCTGGTGTTGGCCTGGCTTGTATGCGAACCAGTATAATGTTCTGCCTCGCCCTCAGGGATCCCTGAGAAACAGTTTTGGAAAGGACAGAACCCCTGTCATAAGGGAGGTCTAATGAGCCTGTGATCTGTTTTCTCATAGTATATTTGTTATTTAGGACCTTTCATTAGCCTTTAAGATCATGAATACAACTGGAGTTCGTTTTTTTCCAGATAGGAAAAAGATGAGATGAGATAGTGAAGGAGAGCTGGAGAGAGAGAGGAGCAGATAGAGAAGAAGAGATGGAAAGAGAGCATGTAGTGGGAGCTGTGAGAGGTAGCAAGGGATTGAGACAGATGACAGAGGGTAGGACATCGTAAAGACACAGGGCTCAGCTTGATAGGGTGGAGAGAATAGAGACTTTTCACTCAGGAGACCTAGGTGCAAGTTCAGACTTTATCCTCATCTGGTTTTGTGATGTTGAGTGAATTGCATCACTGCTGACCCTTGGTTTCTTTACCTGTAAAGTCCTTTTTATGTTCGAAAGTCTGTGCTGGTTCTAGGGTCTACAGGAGAAAGATTCCTGGGAGTAAATTGTTTACTTCTCATCTGAGGCGGGGGCCAGAAGCTACAACACACCCCTGAGTAGGGCCTTTTCAGCGTTTTGCAAGTTTTCTTATTATCCCCAATGTGTTGATTAGGAACTTCTAATGCCCTGTATTTCTGGGATGAGTTGGAATGTGGAATTGAAGATGAATCCTTATTAACTTGTCTTTAGCAGGCTGATTCTTCCCTTGGAATATTTTCCACTGCAGTTTTCTTGTCAAATTCAGTGTCTTCGTGCTTGTATTTTCTTTCCTAAAGAAAAGAAAGTCGTGCAACCTTTTTTACAGAGTTCCCGTAACTGTTAGACTTTAAAAAGTTATCTGACTATAGAAGTATCATTTTATTCTATGTCAGTGGTTGTGGGAGAGTTAGAGAATAGTTAAACTGACCAATAGTTTCATTTAAGTGAACAAAACATTTTTTTGGTTACTACTTAAAAGAGCTCTTAAAATTGATTTTTGTGGTTGACTCTCTAACTTTGTACCTGAAACAAAAATAACTGCCTATTTCATGTTGAAAAATAATTCAAGACTTTTTTGGTTATGATACTAAGAGAGGAATTTGGCAATTGATATGCACTTGAGAAATATTTTTTTAGGTCACTTTTTTTTTTTATTAAGTCATTTGCACATAGATCATAAATACATTTGCCATTATGGGATTCAGTGTGTCGATTATTTGTACAAATTGGAGTGCTTACATCCTACTAATCAACATAGCCTTCACCCCATTTACCCAATTGCAGCATTAAGTTTTTAACTTTTTTTTGGCTGGGGCTGGGTTTGAACCCGACACCTCCAGCATATGGGGCCAGTGCTTAGGTCACATGTTTTCATTGAGTGAGAAGACATCGTTATTCGTGAGATTTAAAAAAATGATCCTTAGTATTGGTTCAAGATTATGAAATTGAGTTTAAGCATTGTCAGCCCAGCCAAGCAAATGATGCTTATGGGTTCTTCACCACTGTTTTTATATCCCCCGACTAACCTCCAAAAGGGAAAGAATCTTCATTTACATTGTTTTGTGAGTGATTTGGAGGATATAAAACCCATCTTAATTTGGATTTACCTTCTTATGTTTGTCTCAGTCTCACTGCACCAACTCCCTTGGAAAAAAGTCAGAAAAATGCATTTTACGAAGCCATGGCCTTATTAGAAATGAGCTTAGTGAAGAAATGGAAAACAGGGTGTGGAGCTAGCGGTGGGGTTACAAATCAGACAGATGTGTCTCAGGTGGTGGGCACAGCAGCTGCTTTTAAACCTTTTAAAGCTTGTTTTATTTTATGAAAATGTATTTGAACCACCTAAGTGAAATCAAATGAAAGCATGAAGTACCCGAGGCAGCTGCTGAGACTAGGGTATGGCTTTGTTGTTCCCCTGGGAGCTCTTGTTGGTTATTTTCTGTGTTTTATTGTGTTTTTTTGAATTGAAGCCTCTGTTCTGAAGAACAAAAGCTACTCTTACAGCCTCATAACTGATCGCGCCTCATTTTTCATTAGCTCATTAATGGAAAGACAGGTCAGATTGATTATCTGACTGAAGCTCAAGTTAGTTGCTGTTGCTTAAGTCCGCATCATCAGTATGTTGCCCTTGGAGATGAAGATGGAGCCATTCAGGTACTCAGTTCTAGGGTTAAGAATCTTTCTGTGGAGTAGAATTATTTATTAAAATGAACCCTACATCTGCCGTTGTGCACTTACACAATAAGCAAATCCTTCTATGAGTGATTTGTCATTGTTCTGTCAGACTAAAAATCATCGTATGCAGTTGGTTGTATATTTTTCAGATTGCCTTTATTACTGTTCCTCGCATGTTTTGTCATCTTTATGCTCTATCTAGTTTTCTTGCTGTTTTCCACATATAACAGGCATCATTGGATTTAGCTAACTATGCAAAAAGCCTTTTTTCTTCCTTCTCTTGGAAGCTCAGTCAGGTGGGGTGTAAGTTGTTTCCATTTTGGTCTTGATAAGGCCCATTGGGAGTATCAGCAGGGCCAACTATGCTGGCCTGCTCTGCCAACCCTGGCTGTTCTACTTCTGGTGTTAGAAGCATATCAGCTCACCACCTGAAAGCCTATTCAACAAGACCAAGTAAGTAAAAATAGAATCAGGTCGTAAGGCAAAGAATGTAGTATAATAAAAATCATTTGTTTCAGTCTTTATTTTTGGAGACAGAGTCTCACTCTGTCACCCTGGGTAGAGTGCTATGGTATCATAGCTCACAGCAACCTCAAATTCTTGGGCTCAAGAGAACCTCTTGCCTCAGCCTCCTGACTAACTCAGATTACAGGCACCCACCCATAGCACCTGGCTAATTTTTCAGTAGAGACAGGCGTCCTCAAACTACTGCCACCTAGGACATTATCCGGCCCGCCGGGTATTTTTTGCCACTGCTGCCTGTCCTGCATAGCAGCTGATTCGTCCTGGGGCCCACAGTCCAGCCCTCCAACGGTCTGAGGGACAGTGAACTGGCCCCTTGTTTTATAAGTTTGAGGACCCCTGGTCTAGGCTCTTGTTTAAACTCCTGAGCTCAAGCAATCCACCTGCCTCAACCTCCTAGAGCGCTAGGATTATAGGCATGAGTCACTGTGCCCGGCCTTTTTTTTTTTTTTTTAAAGAGATGAGATCTCACTCCATTGTCCAGGCTGGAGTGCAGTGGCTGGATCATAGCTCACTGCAGGCTCAAACTTGGGCTACGGCAGTCCTGCTATTTTAGCCTCCTGAGCTGGGACTACAGGAGCTCCATGCTACCTTAAAATCATGTTGGGTAAAAATATTTTTCCTCTTTGTCAGGAAAGACAATTTTAATTTGGGCAAGAAACATTTACCATTTTTTTTTCTTGCTATGAATTCATTTGAAAGCCTTTTACATAGTGTTTGGGTTTTTGTTACTGCTTTCTTAGTTCTCTGCATTTGCCCTTTCATTTCTGGCCCTCCTAAGTCTATTGCACTTCCCCTCGGCCTTCTCATCCTCTCTTTTCCTTTACCAATCCTCCTCTTCAGCCTTTATCTTTGTTTCTGTGTTTTATTAAGAGTTTACCTTTTTTCATTTAGGATCTTTTTTCTTTCTTCTCCCTTATCCATCTTGAACATCGTTTTCTTTTTGGAGGCCGAGCCATCTGTTTGATGAGTTGGGTAGTTGAGTACTCAGAAGGAGCACTGGTTCCTACTACCATCTGGTCGTGGCAGTGGGTGTTTTATTTCAAGCGTGTGTGTTTCCGTGTGTGTTCACACGTGTGTTTGTGTGTACCATTCATTTGTGCACCATTCATAGTTAAACTGAAAGTACAAGATGGAAATTCTATACTTTTCTGAAGTCTAATTTTCGTTTAATATCTCTGGGGTATAATAATTATAGTGTTGCTTAATTTCTTTGTATTAATTTTCTGTGGTTTTCTACTTTGAAGATTTTAGAACTTCTGAACAACAAAATCTTCCAGTCCAGAATTGGGCACAAGAGAGCTGTACGGCATATCCAGTTCACAGCCGACGGGAAGATTCTTATTTCAAGTTCTGATGATTCTGTGATTCAGGTGAGAGGAAGGATGAACTCCTCACACATGTAATGCTGACTCCAAGGAATACTTCTCATATGACTAAAACCTGGTGTGCATCTTAAACATATTCCTTTGGGCATACATTCATATTACGTACATGGGCTTAGATGAAATCCATTGGCGTTTCGTATTTTTCTGAGTGTGAAATAGGCAATTTGACGAGAACCCTCTACTGGTAGGTTGTTTATTTTAATAACCAAGAGATTGTTTGAATTTTCTTACCTGCCTTGCTATTTGGATTTGTATTAATAAGTATACTTTTTGCTACATTTATATAATTTCTTTTTATTTTTCTTTACAGTTGTGAAATCTGATAGCAACAATTTCATTCTGTTAAGAACAAGTTTGTTATAGGAATAAAATCCTGTGAAAAAATAAGAGTTTACTATCATGAAAGCTTGTAGATATGGAGACCTTAAGCTATATATTCTTTTTAAACTTAGTTGATTTTCCTTAAAGTTCCAATGCACATCCTCTTAAAATTCAAACAGTGTTGTAAGGCTTATTATGAAAAATAGACCCCTTTCTCCATTCCCATTCTCCCGAAGCCCTTGTAACTTTCAGATGTTTCTTTTGGTATTTACCTTCATGCCTCCATATGGCATGCTTAGCGTGCTGTGCTGGATTTTCCCATTTGAGGAATTATCTATTGACTTCCCTACAGCAAGATGAGGGTTCAGCTCTTTTCCTCCTCCCACCTGTCTCACCGTCAGTACATGCCCATACGCACGCAGCCGGTTATCAATCCCCATCACCCCAGTATAGTTACAGCAAAACGTTGCCTACACCCTTGTGGTCATTATTATGAGTACGTGTATTAAGGGTACTCTGAATGTGTTCCCTGTCTTAAAGCAGTTTAGGAAAATTTGACCTTTGGGTGTAGTTGGATATTATTTTACCCTTTGGGTGTAGTTGGATATTTGAAGACATTGCTCCCTTTTCTTCCAAGTTCCAAAGTTCATGTTCAAACGCCTGAAGCTATTCTGCTTCCTGATCTTTCTCTCTGGAAAATTTTGGAATCTTTACTTTGTCCCCAGAATTTGGAAATTTCTAATTCAAGCATGTTTACTTGAATTATTTCTTTAATTTTTGGTCCAGTTTGCTTTCTTTCTCTGTAATATCTGTTATTCAGATGTTCCATCTCCTGGACTGATCATCTGTTTTTCTTATCTGTCTATCTTATCTACCTATTATTCATCTGCTCATGTGAAGAGAGTATATTTTATTTTTCACACTTAATCTTTCTATGCTGTGCTTTATTTTCTGTGAGTTTTCTTTACTTTTACCTTCCAGCTCTTGTATTGCGTTTTATATTTTTCCTATTGTGTATGTAATGACAGAGAGTCCACTTGTATTGTGTATTCCTTTTGAAGAGCAGTGTTCTTGTTTTGTAGATACCTTCTGTATGCACATATATATATGGAATTTATTTATACACATACGTATCTATATAGAAATCCCCACCCTCATTTTTATTTTCCTGCATGGTTGCTGTTCCCCCCAGGTTGCTTTTTCCTGTTTTTTCTGTTTGGTTGTTTTGGCCTCTTACTTTAAGGGTCTCCTTGCTGTGTGGAGATCAACGGCCAGAGACAACACTACACGATGGACAGAAAGCTCTGTGTGGGGGCTGAGGCCTTCCCTGAAAGGTGCTCTGGATAGGGAGCCTATGTCATCAGTGTCTTTAGGTACTGCATCTTTGTTTCCTCAGATTCCTAGAGAAGAATCTGCTGGTCTTCTGTGTGGAGAGTAAATCTGCATGACAGGTTCTCAGAACTCAGTGGGGGAAGAGAACTGGGGTAGATGTTGGATCTCAGCGTTCAGTTAGAGACCCTCCCTTGATGCCCTGGTCTCTGCTTCAGCTGTGCCCTGCCCTTTAGCCCAGATGCTCTTCTTTCTGGTTTGTTTCCATGGTCTGAAGGGGCATTGCTCTCTACTTTCTTGCCTTTTTTTCATAATAACTTGGTTTGGAATTCAGCAATAAATCTTTTTTTACATGAAATCAGTTTTTCTGAACTCTTTGGAGGAATGAGAAAGCCCCACATTTCTAGTTTCACAACTCTGCAGCCCCTTCTTCGGTTGCTTCATGAGGCATTAAACATATGGTCTTGTTCTCTGTTCTATCCCCATCGCTTACTGTTTTGGACCTTGTCTTTCCTTTGTTGCCGTTATCCATGTTTTGCTCAGTTTGGATTCTATTCTTTATGTTTTCTCCTGGTCGTAGGGTTGTCCTGGTTGATTCTGACAGCTCTCAGGGCCCAGACCACTCTAGATCTCCCAGACTGTACCCAGCACCCTCCCTCCCCCAAACAGTGAATGCTGTGAAGCCATTTGGGGTTCTCTGCTTCATTCTATGTAGATGCTGTTATCATGCAGGACCTGCAGGCCTCAGTTTGTCCCCATCTGCTTGTGTCTTGGGGTTTGTGGGCATACTTTGTCACCTTACATGACCTTGTTGATGTTGTCTGAATTTCTGGTTTTGCTATTCCGGTTGCTTTGTCTACGTATAGTGATGGGCTGCAGGGAGGCTAAAAACCTGTGCTCGCACTTCTGCTGTCTTCCTAGAATTCCTGCAACTTCTGTTCTTAGCTCTACCCTCATTCCCATTTTCATATATGCATGGACCTAGTGCCTCTAGTTTCTGAACCTTCTGGGAGTACTTAGTGTCAATTTGTTGTTGTTGGGGATTCACTGAGGGTACAAGAAACCAGGTTACAGTGATTGCCTTTGTTAGGTAAAGTCCCTCTTACAATTGTCTTGCCCCCAAGATGTGTGACAGAGACCCCACCCCACTCCTTCCTTCCCTCTCTCTGTTCTTCGTTTCCCCCACCTCCATCTCTCTCTCTCGCTGCTCTCCTCTTCCCCTACCCCATACCATATACTAGGTCATTAATCGTCCTCATATCAAAATTGAATACGGGTGGCGCCTATGGCTCAAAGGAGTAAGGCGCCAGCCCCATATGCTGGCGGTGGCAGGTTCAAACCCCAAAACTACAAAAAATAGACAAACAAAAAATTGAATACATAGGATTTATGCTTCTCCATTGCAATGCTTCAATTTTGTTGATTTTATCTTTTTCTAGTGCTTTTAGGAGTCTATTTTCTTGGTTCTGCTGAGTTGATTACTATTTTCCTGCTTTCCAGCCTCCAACATTTTGTTATCTAACCCTTTGTATTGTTTGACTTTGCCATTTTAGTAGGGTTTTAGGAGAAAAAGAGGTAAATGCATATGTTCCAAGGAAATTGCTATATTCTTTTATTTAGTATATATGTGTCTATATATATTTCTTATGGTGGCAATATTTAATTCAGTACATTATTAAGAATTATTTTGGAAAAAGTATCTTTTTATGTAATATCTTTGTGAGTCCTACGTATAATTGGAATGAAATTGGGGTTCTGTACGGAAATTTATTGCTTACAGGCTTCCGTGGTACTGTTGTATTAGCTGTGAAAGTTGGTGTGATAGTCACCTTTGTTTCTTTCCAGATGTCTTTGAAAGGGGTAAAACTAAACTACATCTGATGAAATTCAGTGGAGACACTGTGTGCCATATAGTCTTTCAAAAATTAAATTTGTGAGGTTTTATGACCTGCCTGAAGACTTTGGATATTCTCAGCTAAAGGGAGAAATAATTTCCAGAAATATTTTTAGAATAGGAGTTAGATTATTTTTAGAAATAAGAATTGTGTTTTATCCTCTTTTTTTGTTCTGCTCAGAATACTTTTTACATTTACAGCGTTTTAATGAATATACGTTTTTGTAACAGAACTCATGGTAGGTATTTCCAAGAAATGACCGGCTGGGTTTTGTTTAGTTTTTCAGTGTTTTTGTAAATGTCTAAATGGAGATTTATTTCAAGCATCTTTATATTCGAGATGCCTGGCATGTGGTAGAGTTTTAGTAAATCTTTGAGCTGAAGTTATTGCTAAAATTGGAAGAATCAACTCACCTGATTATAGCACTTTAGAGCTGTGAAAACTGAGGTCTACTTTGGCTGTTTTGGGTCCTTGAGATTAATAAAGCCACGTATTAGCTATGCTCACCTGAGGCAATAGATCGGACTATATTGGTTCTTACTGGTATGTTTCTTTAACATTTTTAAAATTTAAATTTTATTCATATAGCTGAAAAAATTCTACAGTATATATACATTGCAAAAATTATAACTAATGGTAGAAACATCCCCAGACTCAACTGTATTATATTGACTAATGCTGGTGAGAGTTTAGCTGTTAGATCAGGGTGATCCAGTTAGCACAGTATGTTTAGGCCCAACAAAAAAGTGTCACTGCCATGACTGCTTTGTGAGAAAGCTTCCTTAGTAAAAACTGTGAAGACTACTCTTAATCTCCTGCCAGTGATCGTCAGGTTCTTTGTCGCACCTGCTCAGGAAGGCTCTCTGACTTTTCACATGGAGGGCAGCTCTGAGGAGCTGAGTCGGGAGAGTGTTGAATCGGGCATAGCCAGGGTTGGCATCGAGTTCTTAAAATGCTGGAGTTGCTGATTTCATTCTCTTTGGCATTATTCTTACCTCCACTTTCTCTTCTGAAGTCCCCTTATTCATGTACAGGATCCCCTACTCTTGCTATCTGCCTGTGTGAGTGAGCATTTCAAGACAGGAGCTGTGGAGAGACCAGAGAGAGCCACGGCTGGGTGGAGAGGGCAGCTGCCAAATGCAGTGGATAAAGGAGTAAAGAAAGGGGAATAAGAGATGTCATTTGTCTTACCATTTTGCTTAAGTTGATAGGAAAAGGCTTACAGACAGTTCTACTGTTTAACATTCATTGCTCAAAAACTAGACCCAGAATGGTGCTGATGTGCATACCTGTGGTTGTGGCTGATTTTTAAAAATCTGTTTATTCTTTTGGAGCCTGCCTGATTGCCCACACCTGAGAAGTTTTGTTTCTTTGGGCCTGCTGGGATGTGTTTGAATACCTGTGTGCTGTTTTTCACTGCTGTTCCTTCTGTGTAACCTGTGCTCTAGCCAAACTCAACCATAAGCAGCTCCCTAGGATCTTTTCAGGCTATTTTTCTCCTGTACTTTAAATCCAGGACTCAGTCCCTTTGAAAAGCCCTCCTCAGTTTGTGAATCATCCTTCCACCTAATCCCACAACCTACTGTGCATTCACTGTCTCCTCCAGATCTTCCGTAAGGAATTGCTTTTGTGAGTCCCATAGAACTTTTATGTCTGTCATTATAGCTTCTGTTGTAGGATTTTTGGCTTTCTTTTTCTTTCTGTTTTTTTTTTTTTTGGTTGTATGTCCCATTATCTTTGCTCAACTCCTAGATTTCTTTATGATAGATCCTTGTTTGATTCTGTTTGCCTCACATATAGGTGCTACATAAACATTTGTTACATAAGTTAATTTTAAGTCATAAATTAACAAGGCTATAAATACAGTTGCTCTTAGATTTAATATCTAAGAGATGTTCTTTACATGGATGTGGCATAGAAGTAGACTTTTGTTTTGCTTCGTCTGTGCCTCAGAAATGTTTATATGGTTGCTTTTGGCCAGTTCCTTGTGTTCTTTCAATTCCCCTCCTTCCTTGTGTCTGAGTGGCTCTTCCTGAAACTCCATGTGAAGAATAATGCCCTGTTGTTTCTTTTGTCGTTTCAAGGTTTGTGTTAGGGTTTAGCAGAGACCTCTGAAACTTGGAAATGCTATGACCTGGTTTGAGGCAGCTTTGATCAGCTGACTTCCTGGGCAATGGGGCCAGTTTCAGTGGAGCCAGAGTCTGCAGACTTGCCCAGTTTGTAGGTTAAGAAATCTGTGAATATGTAATTGGGATAATTTCCTCTAGAAAATCTAATCAGATGGTGAGCTCACTTGGCATATTGTGGCTTTTCTCTGTCTTCTGGTATAATTAACTGTTCTCTAAGCAACTGAAGAAAACAAATTTTATTTAGGAGGGAAACTATTTTATTTTGCCCCTACTCAAGTTAATTAACCCCAGCTTTTCTCTGACTGTAAAATGCAGGACGCTATATTCTTTGTTATTCTTCTTTGTTTTACTGAAATGTCATGAGAATGAAAGACTTCAGACAAGAAAGTACACATTCACTGTCTTCCTCTGATAGGGTAGTGTGGGGGAAGGTTGTCACAGACTTACTACCTTGACTTTCAGGTGTGGAACTGGCAGTCAGAGGAGTATGTCTTTCTGCAAGCCCATCAGGAAACAGTGAAAGACTTCAGGCTCCTGGAAAATTCAAGATTGCTTTCTTGGTCATTTGATGGCACAGTGAAGGTAATTTGAAGCACAGGTTCATTTTCTTAAAAAGAATTCTGATAATTGCAGTGATTATGTTTTGGCAGCCAAAAACACATGGATGTCAAGTAATTAAAAACTTTTTATTTTCTTATGCCTATTTTTTGTTCACCACAGTCACCTACATCTGCCGTGTGTTTGTGAGCCTTTATACTAACAGAACTCATAGTAAGGAGGATAGAATAACTAGTGTGCTAAAGCTCTTGTTTCTATAGTCTTATAGCTGATCGTGCTTTTTAATACAAAATGTTCTTAAAAGTGGCAGCTTTGGGATTTTGCTTTCTTTTTTTTAAGGTATGGAGTATTATTACTGGAAGAATGGAAAAAGACTTTGCCTGTCATCAGGGTACAGTGCTTTCTTGTGATATTTCTCTTGATGTGACCAAGTTTTCGTCTACCTCGGCTGACAAGACTGCAAAGGTATGTCAAGTCATTGAAATATCCATGCCCTAAACTGGTATTGGTTATGGGTCATGAGTCCAAATCGTATATAAAACAAAACAGTAACAGTTGCTGTCTACATCACTGTCTCTGTCTCATATTTTATGAGCTTTTAAAGGATGCCTATCAGCATTTAGTTGGTGTCAAATAGATTACATGAATGATACTGAGGACTTCTGATTTCTCCCTTAAGGATTACTTTTTATCTATAACTAATCAAATGGAATCTCTGCTGCATAGCATGGGCAATAAAAATCATTGAAACGGGTTTACATTTAATTACATACCCACAGTCAATTTTTTATAGAATCTCTGTAAGTTGATGTTTCTGAAAATCACATTCCCATGAATGATGCTGCTTTGGTTGGGGACCCTGAGTACTTCATGCCACACTCTCTTTTTTTTTCCCTCCATCCTCATTAATGGTATTATTATCTACCTGTCCTTCCAGACTACCACCTTGGAATTGCCGCCTGACAATTCTGGCCTTTCCTGCTGTGTTTGTTACTCTCAGCGTCTTTGGATTTGTCTCCTCCCTCTTGTCTCTACCCCTGTCACTCGTGTGCTCTCCCCACATCCCAGCTGTGGCTCTGTGCCTGCCCCACTTTATCTTCCAGACTGCTGTCCGAGTGTCCCGTTGAAACACCCGTCACCCATTGGCTTAGTGGCCAGCTCCTGGGCTTATCACCATCCTTTTCTGCTGCGTGTCTCCTCTGTGCAGCCTACTTCCTGCCTTCATCTTTTTGTGTGTCCTGTTAACTTTAGTTTGTCACAACTCTCGATTCTTTTTTTACTGTGAAGCATTATGACTCATCCTTCTAGACCTAGATTTGATGTCCATTCTTCTGGGAAGCCTTTCCTGACCTTCAGGCAGGCTTGGCGATTTCACCTTCAGTGTTCCCATGACATTTTATTCGTGTTTATGAGAGCATTTACTTCATACAGCCATTCACTAACCATTCATGGGCCTGTAGTCCTGATAAATCTATGAATTTTTCAAGGGTAAGGACTGTATCTGGTTATCTTTGTACCACCTATTCCTTAGCTCACAGTACCTGGAACATGGTAGTTTTCAGTACATGTTTGTTAAATGATGATGACAAAACCATGAGAGAAAATAATAGAATGAAAAGAACAGTATTTGGCTGCTAACATGGTAGACTAGTATATTGACTAATCTTTGAAGGTTACTTGCTATGTGCTAGGAATTTCCCTTTCTGATACATAGATACTAATGTCCCCATTTTACAGAAGCAGAAACTGCAGCTAAAGAAGGTTATATGAGTTGTCCTAGGTCACTAGGATCTAGTGAGCAGTGGGGCCAGGACTCTAACTCAGGTCTGCTTCCCTCCACATACTGCCCCTGGCAGGCCAGTGTTCTTCCTTCTAAGGCCAAAGATAAGGAAGCAGTGACTTGGGTCTTTCTGAATTTAACTTGAGCAATTAAAGGCAAACTCAGAAAAATTAACAAGGCTACAGGTTGGAGCTTAGGCATCTCATGAAAGTTTATAAACTGTTAAATATTAGAACTTCCATGTGTTTGAATTTATGGCTAAAAAGCCCTTAAGGCAGGGTTTACAGATGCTCATTTCAAGTGCAGTTACCATTTCTAAACAGCCTTATCTGTCTTCCAGATTTGGAGTTTTGAACTTCCTTCCCCTCTCCACGAGTTGAGGGGCCACAATGGCTGTGTGCGCTGCTCTGCCTTCTCTGTGGACAGTACCCTGCTGGCAACCGGAGACGACAATGGAGAAATCAGGGTGGGGTGTTTGCTGGTGGGAAAGCACTGCTTTCCTGCAGCTCGCCTAGCTCTCTTCATCCCAGTGGGGACCAGCTTTTGTGGGACAGGGAAGCACAGGCTCCGGGTTCTGGCTGGAGGAGGCACTCTTTGTTTTATTTCTCATGTGTGTTGTATTCACAGCGGCACTCCACTGCAGGGAAGCCTTCATTTGCGAGTGATGCTTTTCCTCTCTATGTGAAGAGGCACATGCCCTAGTTATTTGCAGTTGGTTCTCTGCTGTCAGCATGAGAATGATTCATTGCAATTCTTGAAATTGAAGCAAAGGTGGTTTTTAGTGGCAGAATTTGAGAAAAATAATTTTATAAATCATTGGGTTATAAATGAATTGCACATTCTGCTGTTTTCAGTGCTGAAGGGAATGATCTCTTTAGCACCATGTCTACGCACTGGTGATTTCCAGGGTGGTTTGCTGCAGTCCTCTTTGGACTGTCCTGCTTTGCGGTGTAGAAGGTCACAGTCATCATGGGCAGTGAGGGGCTTCCTACCTGATAGGACAGTTTTAGTTCCCTGCGGTGCTTAAGGCATGCCTTTAAACCATGCCAGTTTTACTTAGAGAACGATCTTTCTGGGAGACGTGGAATGCTGTTCTCCATGTCTGTGAATCTGTGCAGCGTGGGATGGATTGCATGCTGAGGGACTGGAAGTCATGGAAAAACAGTCAGCTAGCCTGGTTAAGTTAGAAGAACTGAGCAGCTGGGTGGGAAAATGGGGGTGGTGAGATCGCTGCTTTGGTGACCTCTATGAATGAGGAAGGCACTTTTTCTTTTCTTTCTTTCTTTACAAGGTATAGATATACAATGCAGAAGAACAGGGACAATGCAGGTGGCAGGAATCGAGGTGTGATCAGATAGGCTTTACAGCAAAATTAACCTTGAGGACTAAGTAGGCATCTTCTCTATACCATCCACGTAAATGCTGTGTCAGCTGAAGGGCAGGCCTGCTTTGGGAACTTTCCTTTTGCTGTGAGTGCTTATCTTTGGATGAAAGTGCTTCTTTACTGGTGATGTGGCAGTGTTTCATTTTTCAGAAACTCTGACAGGAAAAAATTGTCTCTATTAGTGTTATTTAAAGAATTTTCCTTAGTATATTAAATAAAATTTAAATAAAATAGAAGAAAGCTGTTGGTTTTCATATATATATCTAACAGTCTTACTGAACTCTTTCTAATGAGTTTTTCCATTTGGTTCTCTTGGATTTTTTTTTTTTTTTTGTAGAGACAGAGTCTCACTTTATCGCCCTTGGTAGAGTGCCATGGTGTCATAGCTCACAGCAACTTCCAACTTTTAGGCTTAGGCAATTGTCTTTCCTCAGCCTCCCGAGTAGCTGGGACTATAGGTATCTGCCACAATGCCCAGCTATTTTATTTTGTTGTTGTTGCAGTTTGGCTGGGGCTGGGTGTGAATCTGCCACCCTTGGCATATGGGGCCGGCACCCTACTCACTGAGTCACAGGCACTGCCCTGGTTCTCTTAGACTTTTTAGGGGAGATATTTGCAAATGATAATTTTGATTATTTTCTTGCTATTTATGCTTTTGTTTCTTCTTTTTCTGATGTGCATTTGTTTGAAAAATCAGAGCGCTGCTAATATATTTATATATTAAGTCTCCCTGGAAATAAATGGAGATACTGGCATCTGTGATTGAGTTGTTTATAAGAGTCTAGTGAAATAATCTTAGAATGTATATATTTAGAACCGTATGGGAACTTATTTAAAATGTGTATATTTTTGGTGTTTGAATGACATCTGTCAACATTCTTGGAATTGGTTTTTGGACTAGAATTCTTTGGGCTTTTTTGAGGACCTTTGTGTGTTACATGCACCTCTCACCATTCTTTTAGTTAAATGGATTAGTCAGTATTCTGATCAATTTCTGTAGTTCTTTGTTTTTTTAAGAAGAGTTTTAAATATGTCCCAGACGACATGTAGATTATATTTTTAAAACTAGAGAAACTTCTGGGTAACCCCTTAATGAATCATGATTCATGTTTCTGTAGATATGGAATGTCTCGAATGGTGCTCTGCTCCATCTGTGTGCTCCGATTACAGAGGAAGGAGCTAGTACCCACGGAGGCTGGGTGACCGACCTTTGCTTTTCTCCAGACAGTAAAATGCTTGTCTCTGCAGGCGGGTATCTTAAGGTAAGAGTTCTTCAAGGACTGTGAGAGAAAAGAATATCCTATGTGTGCGATCATACTTTCTAAGCTATTCTCACTCCCTTTGTCTGGGCCTGTTACGTACGGCCCAGCAGAGTGGAAGAGCAGCTGCTGGGATCTCTGTGTTGCAGGGATGAGACTGAGGGCTGCAGGGCTGCTCTCCTCAGATCTCTCCAAGTTTTGGTGACAGCGTTAAGGATGCTCTCAGTCCAGAGTTCTCGTACCGCCCCATACAGCACTTGGATGATCAGAATCACCAGGAAGTGGGGTGTTTCAAGTGATTCTGTTTCCACGTCACTCATTGTTATCTATTTTGGTTGAAATTTTAAAAAAGCACTTGTGAAATTCCCTTCCTTCCGCAATATTAGTAAGAGCAGCAGCATATTGCTGTATAGTTTATAGAGTGCTTTCCGTCCATCATCTCATTAGCCAGCTTTGTGAGGCTTAAATTTTATTATCCTTGGTTTATAGATGAGGAAATTGATTTTCACAGAGGTGGCAACTTTCCTAAAATTACGTAATTAGTAAATAGAAGATCCAGGACTCAAACCCAGGTTGTCTTTTGCCATGGTTTCCTCATAAGCAAACTGGCTAGAGACTTGAGGCCAAGGCTTGGATGTATTGTGATGCCTCAGGGTCATTTTTGGTGCTTGGCATCTGTTCATCCGCCCATTCAGTAAGAGTGTGTTGAATGCCCACTGTATGCTAAGAACTGCTGTGTGGCACAAGGCTTACGGCTAGATTCCTGCTCCCTGGCAGTTTAGGGTTTATGGGGAAAGCAGATGGTAAACAAAGAAAGCCCTGGAAGTGGAGGGGTCTGGGACACATCTGCTTGGGGTTGCTGGAGGCACAAAAGAGAGGAGTGAGCAGGCCTCCTGGGGGGAGTCAGCAGAGGCTTCAGAGAGGTGGGTCTTCTGAAAAGTGTTTTACTTGTAAAAGGAGTATAACATAATACCATATATTGTACTGACCACATGGGCATTGAAAGCTTGTTTATTTAAAATAGATCCCCGATAAGATCTTACGATACTGTTATTTCTTACTGAAAACATTCACGTGCGGGAGATGGTTCTGATTGATTGTCTAACACATGTAGATGTTCAGAAATAGTTGAATGATGTTTTGGTTATATGAGACCCATGCAGTTGCCATTTTACTCACCATAAAATACAGCTTATATAAACAATAATTATTTAGAGGACTCTTTTTAGTTTTGTGAAAGGATGTACTAAGGGGTAAAAATACATAGATAGCAGGAGGAAGTTCTGGTATTTAATAGTACAGTAGGGAAATTGTACTTAACAGTAATTTATTGTATATTTCAAAATAGCCGGAAGAGAATTGTAACGTTCCTAAAACAGTGAAAAGATAAACGTTTGAGATGATCGACATCCCAGTTACCCTGATTTGATCATTACACATTGTAAATAGGTATCAAAATATCACACGTATCCTCAAGATATGTACAGCTGTTACAGATCAATAAGTTTCTTTATAAAGGACATACATTATGATCCCTGTATATGGTTGCATTGAAAACACAATTCTCTTTACAAAATATTGATTAACCTTTGGGGCATACCGTTACTTAATTGTTAGGGGATCCTGAGACATAAACACTACTTGCTCTTCTTTAGTGCAAGATAAACATGGCACTCTTTGCTGTGAGTGTAATGCCTGGAGGAGAGACACTGCTGTCTGTGTTAGAAGGTGGGATTCTGAAAACTCCTTTGCTGGGTCCTGAAAAACTTAACTGCTCAGCTTTGACACCAAGTTTCTGGAGACCATGTCATTTGATTCCCTGGGCCCCACACAATGCTGTCACCTAATTGAGAGTCTGGAGCATCAGATGTTATATAAAGATCAGTGACTAGATTTGCAGAGTTCTTAGTGAACCTTGAAATCAAGCAGCAGAATAGATACTCATGCTGCAGAGGTTATGTCTTAAGGGTGAAAGAACCAATAGCCTGTATATTTAGTCTGTATATTTAAGTAACAATCAGGCTGGTTTGATTACCAGCCATGGTTACACTGATTACGATACAGCCCAGCCCGCATCTACCCAGCATGTTAATGAGACTATCCAAAAGCACAGAGCAAATTAAAAGTAAAAAGGAACAGCTGCTGTAGTGTCCAAAAAAATAGGCCTTTTGAGTCTGTTTACTGTAGAATCCAAGCTGTATAAATTGAGTGTCAGTAAGATAAAGTACATATCCAGTAGATGAAAAGTTCTTAATTTTCAACAGTATTCCTCTTTTATGACTGAAAAAATAATTTAGCTGTTTATCTGTGTTGTGTTACTGGGCAAATACTGTTAGAATGACAAGACGTTCACATGAATTCATACTCAGGAAGGGAAAAGCTGATTTGAAGTAAGGAATCCATGATGATCCATGGTGGTGCATCATGACTTAAAGGCATCAGATCATCATGGTCAGGAGAGTGGACCTCGGGGCGCCTTGCCTGACCGCAGCGCTTGGCTCTGCCACTCCTTAGCTTTGTGACTTTGCACAGGATTGTTTAACCACTCTGTGCCTCATTTTCTTATCTCTAAAATGTATATAATAACAATACCCAGCTCTTAGGGAGAGGTATTCACCCAGCCTCCACAGGTACACAGCTTCCCCCAGTAACAGTATCCCCCACCAGAGTCATACATTAGTTACAACTGACGGACCTACATGGACACATTATTATCTCCCAAAGTCCGTAGCTTGTTTTAGGGTCCATTCTTGGTGTTCTCATTCTTTGAGTTTGGACAGATCCATAATGACGTGTATGTACCATCATAGTACCATGCAAAGTAGGCTCACTACCCTAAAATCCTCTGTCCTGGCTGCTATTGGAATACTGATTTTTAGTCCATATTCAGATTGGCTGATACAGCAGGTACAGTGGTCTGTTTTAATAGAAGGAAAGGAAGGGAGAGCACTGATTCGGAAGCCAGAACTTCTCCGCCTCTGCCACCTGCGAGCAGTGTTTTCTCGAGCGACGAGTCTTTTCTCTGAGAATCTTAATTTCCTTATTTATAAAATGAGGTGGTTGGACTGGGAAATCTCTAAAGGCCTTAGTGGCTGAAAACAGTCTTCTCTCGGGTTGTTAGACTGTGTCCTCTGCAACCTTGATCACACTGGTTTTACAAAGCAAGCTTTGTCAGTTCTGGAAAATCCCAAGTTTAGTGCATGCTGCTTTGGTGAGGTTTACTGAAGTCCATGGGATATACCTTCACCAGTTACTGTTACTCACAGTAAGCTTGATTAGTCGACCCTGCCACGTTGTAAGGCAGAGTGCTAGGCTTACAGTGGCCACAAAGGTGAGTGATGCCATTCTTGTGTTCCTGATACTCAGAATCTTGATGTACCCTGGGGCTTTTCAAGGTGTTTGTATGCGTTGTCTCTTGCCCTCATTTTAGTTTGAGATACACGGGTAGCTTTGTAATCTCCATTTGGTAAATGAACATAAATATCGTAATCTTAGCAAATTCAGTGATTGGGGAGGAAAGGAGGGACTTAGCTAGAGTGCCTGCTACATTTGAGATGTTCGGTATTTATTTAGGAAATAAATATATAGACTGTTTCATAAAGAAACTGGAATCACTCCTAGTGAAGGGGAAAAGTCAGTGGAGGGAACATTTGTCCTGTGGCTTCTATTATGATGGTCTGGGTCCTGTGAGAATCTAGTCCGTGTCTGCAAAGGGGTGTTTGAGTGAAGAGAGGAGGAATTTTCTGTCCCTTCCATTGAGAAGGACACACAGAGCTCAGTCCACCACCACGACTTGGGTGGTGTCATGTCTGCAGCTCCCAGGCACCTGCACACTTCTGCACGCCTTGCAGAGGAGTGGGGTGTAGCCTGTGAGGCCATCACTCGGGTTCATCAGGAAGGGCTGACTGGGGTGGGAATACAGTATATTTTACATTAAACCCTGGTCTTATTTCCTACTGTTTGCTTGAGTCTGGGAGTGGGGTGGAGATAGGGCAAAGAATTTGGTTGGCACTACAAATTGTCATGCACCAGACTAATGAGAATTTTATTTTTCTCTTAACAGTGGTGGAATGTTGTCACCGGGGAATCCTCACAGACCTTCTATACACATGGAACCCAGCTTAAGAAAATACATGTGTCCACTGACTTCAAAACATTTGTGACTGTTGATAATCTTGGTATTTTATATATTTTACAGATTTTAGAGTAATTGAACTCTTTTTAACGGAAAAAAAATTTAGTGAAACTCTGAATATGTGTATCACCTTTTTATAAAGCTGTGAATTGTTTTGTTTTGTAGTATTGCCTTCATTATAGGAGTGTTTGTGGTTGGATGAATCCTATTGATGTAGCTTTTCCCAAATGAATACACTTTTAATCTTGTTTTCCATAATCATCAACATTATTAACGGTTTCTCCTTAAGATGCAAATGAAAATGTAAATACATACCTTGTTACACTGTTGGTAAAATTTTCTCTTGATGCATTCAAATTGGTTGACATAATTAATGAGAATTTGAAGGAAATCTGTATTTTAACACTGTCAGCATGCAGGCTGAACCTCAGGGTGGCAGCGGCCTGCTTTCTGAACCACACTCACCCCCTGGGATATACACATGGTTCTCCCAAATACGATCTTGAAGTTTACTTGCACTCTTTATTTGCTTTATAAATATTGTGTCTGTGGGCACAGTCGGCAACATTTCCTTTAAATGACTCAATAAGTGAGTCTTAGATTTCAGCAGTTCTTTCTATGAAGCAAAAATTATACGTTGGAGAGAAGTAGAGTGTATGGGCGTTTCCCTCACATAGCTGATGGCAGCCCTGTGCCATCCCTGGGCTCCAGTCGTCCGTCTCTGTGTTGGGCACTGTTCTGCTTTCTGGTTTCTTACATACTAGACTTCTTACTTGACTGAACTTGACCTTTCTTAATCCTTATTTTTTTTCTTTTTTAAAAAGCAGTTGCTTCATAGCTAAGTGTCAGAATAAGTGGGGAGGGAGGGACTGCTTTAAATCATAAATTTTAATAATATTTTTCTAAGAAATGTGAAATAGTAAACATAATTTCCCTCTAATTCCATTTACTCTGGGGTGAATGGCACTGTCAGTGCTGTTCTCTTTGTGAATTTCAAGAGCATTCTTTATGGTTTTCTGTATAGTTCCACAAGAGTCACTGTGTCTCTGGGAGATGTCTTCCTGCCCCAGCTCTCGACTTCCTGCCTCTCCGTACTTCCTTCTTTCCTCCCTTCCTTTCCCTTTCTGTTCCCTCCCTGGCTAATCAGGGATGTCAAAAGCTCATCAGCATCAGTAACTAGCTATCTGTGACCTCCTGATTAGGAACTTTACTTGAAGCCCAAATCTAAACATTTTCCCTGAAGTATATTATTAAGAGCAGTGGAGATAAATTAATCATAGATGTGCTTCCCATATAAAAAATGACCAAAGTTTTAAGTTTTTTGTTCCTGTAATAGGAACTCAATCAAATGCTGGTTACTAAGAGATAACCGATGAACTGGTTTCTATTGGTGAATATCAGATATGGTGTGGGTAGGGGGAATAGACCTCTTCCGAGTATTTTAGATTAGATATTCCTAGCAGCATATGACGAAACCATAAATACAGCGAGCTAAATCTCAGTTAAGGAGGTTTTTTTTTTTTTTAAATGGTAATGGTTTATAGGCTTACTGTGATTTAAGCAAATGTGATAAATGAAAATCTTAATTTTATAAAAAGAAATTTCGATAAGTGGTATGTTCTGCTTGGAATATCCAAGTCATAATTTTGTTTGTATACAGTGCATAGGGCCTCATCTCATCTGTAGTTCAGACTACAAAGTATTAACTTTTGGAATGAAAAGACGCTGGCTTTTGAAATAGCACAATAAACATCAGCGTTTAAAAAGGCTTGATCAGCCCTTGTCTTAAAAAGAAGGAAGAGAAAAACAAGAAGAAAGGTAACATGAGGTAAGATGAGACGTCTCATGTTATTGGAGCTGCAAAGCTCATAGCAGCTCACTCGCGGTCAGAGGAGATGGTTCCCTAGCTTGCCGGTGAGCTTTTAAGACCATTTTTCTGTACTGTATTTTTTTCTTTTTGTATTAAAAATTGCATTTGACTTTGTACATATAAAGATTTTTTTATATTGTAATGTCTCTTGTATGTTTTGAAAACTGTTTTGTATTTGATATAGCTTTCATAATTTTTTTTTTTTGCCTTGGTATGCATGTTAAAACATGAATTTTAAAAGATTTTATAAAAATAAAATTCCAAAAAGTTTCTTGAAAAACATTTTTGGATTCTTTCAGACTCTTTGTCATTTATCTGTTGATTAGAAGACTAATATGAAAGATTCAAGCTAAATCCGTCAGCCTTTCCATCTGCGCTTTATCAGCTAAGTGTAAATTCAATTCTATGAAAATTTTCTGAGTGTCTCCTCAGTGTGTCTCTGTGATGGTTGCTGCCCGGGGTGGCTGGTATGAAGAAGATCCTGTAAAAAAGAGAATTTATTTATTCAATTTTTAATTCATACGTTCAATAAATATTTATTGAGATCTGCCTTCTGCATAGCATTGTAGGTATTGGGGACAGAGGAGGGAGCCAAACAAAGTCCTTACCCTTGGGAGGCCGGGGTGAGACAGACAAACTGGAGGGGGAGGGGGTCCAGTCTGAGAGAGGGTGGCTTGTTCAGGTGACACTTGAGTACACACCTGAAGGATTTGAGGCAGTGAACTATGCCTCTATCTGGAAACCATTTGCAAATGAGGATACAGCAAAAAGTCTGTAGAGTAGGATGGGCTGGTGTATTCTGGGACCAGCCAGGAGGCTGGCGTGGTTGGAAAACAGTGAGTGTGGGGAGTCCCACAGGAAAGGTGGGCAAGGAGCTTGGGATACAAGGGACTGCCTCCTAGGCCACGGTGAGGACTCTAGCTCTAACTCTGAGATACTAGCCAGGGTAGGAGTTTGAGCCATGGTGTGATCTGACTTGAGCTCACTTAATCACCCTGGAATGGGACTCAACTGGGAATCCATTGAAAAGGGGACCAATGAGAAGCTTTGGCAATAATCTGGGCAAAATGCGAGGGTGGCAGCAGGAGAGGTTGTGACAAGTTAGATGCTGGAGATATTTTGAAGATCAGAGTTAATAGGATTTGCTGATGGATTAGATAAAGGTTGTGAGAGAGACAAGGCAAGAATGATGCCAAGGCTGTGGCCTGAGCCCCTGGAAGAACAGAGCTGCTATCAAGTGAGATGAGGAAGATTATGACAGGAGCAGGTGTTCAGATGCAGAAAGCTTAGGATGCCCATCAGATGTCCAAGTGCAGATGCTGAGTAGGGGAAGGATAAAGGGTCTGGAGCTCATGGGAAAGGCCATGCTGGAGAGAGAGATCAGAGGCACCAGTGAGTTGATGGGATTTGAAGCCACAGGACTAGATGAAATCAGCAGTGAAGCAGGTGGAGAGAGAAAAGACGGGAGGCCTCAAGACTGAGTCCAGGGCAGTCTGGAGGTTAGTGGGATGAGGAACCAGCACAGGCGGCTGAAAAGGACCAGCAAAGCCAGAAATGACAGGTTAGTGTGGTGAGTGCATGCAGCCAGCCTGGGCTCCTTTACTCAATGTCATTTGAGTATACAGATTCCTGTATCCGTGTGTCCTCTCCCCCCCATCTGTCTCATATACATGCCTTGAGCATCTGCTATGTACTGACCACTGTTGTAAGCAGGACACAAAACAGTCAATAAATACATTTAGTGGTTAGGAGAATATGGGGTCAACAGGTAATAGGAAAACAAGCCCACAGCAGCAGTTGTCTGTAAAATGGGGGTCTGTTCCTCCCTTGGGGCTGTTGTGGGATTTAATGAGATACTCCCCTCTCACTGCCTACATCAAGACAGTGCTCAGCCATCCGTGGTGTCATTTGGGTCCGCGACAGCCCCGACTGCCATCTCTGCCTCCAATCTTGTCCCTCTGCGTGATCTTCCCAGAGCACTCATTTGAATCGTGTTAAATGTCTTTCTTAAACACTAACAGTGTCTACAGTTCTCTGCTTCAAACCTGAGGCCTGCTCTGCGCTCTCTTCTGGAGCTTTGTATGTGCTGTTCTCTTCCGTGCTGTCCCTGTAGCTCAGTTTTCTCTCCCCCGACTCCATGCCTTTCACATATGCTCTGAGACCACCCTCAAGGGCTGAAGAGCTGCCCTACCCTCTCCTAGTACTCTCCTGTCTTGGAATTGCTTGTTTCTTCATTGGGGTCCCCAGTAGATGACACATTCCAAAAGGCTGGGCCTCAGGAAACACTTGGTGGGTGACGGGAATTCCCATGTGCCCCTCCCTGTGCTCCTCACCCATTCTGTGTCCTCCCTTTCTGCGGCGCTGTGGTGAGGCCGTCAAATGGTGACGTACCACATCACCAGCGTTTTCTTTATCTTCCTGTTTTAGTTCGGTATTTTACTGTGAAACATCAGTAGGGGAAAGTAAAACTACTTGGATAAAAGGTTTGCTACCAAATCATATGGAATGATTCAACACATTACTGGAGTGTTTTAGTCAGCAAGTACGACCGTCTGTTATTCAGCAAACGCTTTATATTATTATAATTTACTTACAGACCTTTACAGAAGAAGAAAATGATTTTGTCATTATTCTTAGTCTGTAAAGATTGTCCCTGGAATAGATCTTTGCTCACAACTCCTCCCCTCAGGACTGGAAATATATTAATGCTATCCAGCTATTAAAGCACGTGCATTAGAAAATCAGCTGCTCTTGGGCTGTGAGTTTAACTGAGGAAGAATTACTGTGTATGTTCATGTGGAGGCCAGAAGACGTGGGCCAGATGGGCCCCATCAGAGACCAGGCCTCTGTAGTCGTTTGACAACAATGACTTGCTCCTGAGTTAGACGAGATCGTGGGAAGACCAGAACTGGGGAAATTTTCATTTCAATTATGATTCAGGTGAATGAGTGGCTGGTGCTCACTGTAAATTCATTTATGAGGTCAGGCCCCGAGGATTGGGAATACTGCTTATCACAAGGAAATGAATAGAAAATCTGCCTTTATAATTTCCCACGACCCAGGGCTAGAATATGTAACTAGAGAGGGCATTCCAGGCCTGTGTTTGGGGCAGGTGGTTCTCAGCGACTGATCAAACTGGAAAAATAGTAGGTGCTCATTACCAAGGTGCCTGTTCCAAGGTGGGTAACAAACGTCCATTCATCATTCACCTATTCATCATTCCCGTAGTTACGGCCTGTCCTCTCTAAACGGCCCCGCCCACTCTAAACGGCCCCACCCACTCCAAACGCCCCGCCCACTCCAAACGGCCCCGCCTTCATCCCCCGTCTGTCACAGTAGTCAGTGGATTTGCAGACTGTGCAACCACGGTGTTTAGAGAAAGAACTAAAGCCTCAACTAAACCCAAAAGATCCAAATATGATTTTCTTTATAGAAAAGCCCAGACCCACTAGGGTGTAAGTCGTGTGTCAGTTACAATCGCAAGTAGGGTACTCCTGGGTGCAGTGGTGGGTGAACTCCAGTCTAGGGGTCACAAGGCTTGGGCTTCAGCAGCTGGGGAAGATCATTCATTAGCTTATGTGATGATTTTGGAGATGTTCTTATTTCTAATTCACTTTCAATTAGCTGTGATTCTGAACTCATCACCTTGAGTTTATTGCCCTATTCTCTGTCAATTTCTGAGACATAACAAATCATTTTTAGGAAGAAGGAAGGGGAGCTACTGTTTTGTTTTGTTGCAGTTTTTGGTAGGGGCTGGGTTTGAACCTGCCACCTCTGGCATACAGGGCTGGCCGCCTACTCCTTTGAGCCACAGGCACTGCCCCAGGAGCTATTGTTTTGAAGGCCTTTTATGTGCCAAGCCTTGGGCCAGGCACTTCCTATACATTATTTAATTGAATTCTCACAACAGTGCTGCAAACACTTATCTCTCTTTTGTAGGTGTGGAAAGAGGTGCAGAAAGGTTAAGTCCCTGGGGCTCGGCAGCTAAGTGGTGGAGCTGGGTTTTCGGTCCAAGGCAGTCTGCTCCTCTGGCTAACACTGCCTGCACCTCCCCACTGACCCCCTTGGGCTGGAGGATCCAGGAGCATCACCTTAGCTCCGTATTCCCTTCATTCATTACTCATTTCACGCATCAGGACGGTGCACCAGTACCGACCTCAGATGCCGTCTCTGCTTCTCAGGAGCTCTACTTTTGGCGTCTGTGCCTGCAGATTGCTCTTTGGAAAAAGCATCTGAGGCCATTCTGAAGACAGCCAGTGGACAGCACGGGTCGGGGGATACATTGGATTTGCCAGCACTTAGGGCTAGTGCCCAAGCCGCTCTCAATTCTCAGATGACTGCAGCCCTGAGCAGGGAAGGTGGCAGTTTCTACTTTGAAAGATCCTGGGGTCAGTGGATCTCTGTGCTTCCTTCTGCCATCTGATCTCATCTCCCCTCTTCTCCTTTGTCTTTCATCTGGTAAGGTTTCATCCCTCCGAGCCTCCCTTTCCTTTCCTGACTTGTCAAGTAGGGAAAAACACATTTATGCAGAGATATCGTGAGACTTAAAAAAATACTGTCAAGCATCTGACATAGGTCAGCATAATAATTATCTTTTGTGCCAGTTACAACCCCCCATTCCTGTGCTGCCCAAATCTCCATGGTTAACAAATAGGGACCTTGCTGCTTCTGCTCCACGGGCTGCACCTGTCCCTGGGCATCCTCCTCTACGTCCCCTCCTCCTAGGCTGCTGGCTTTCAGGAGACAGACGTTGCTTAGCAGAAAAGCTGTCATCTGCTTCCTTTTGAACTGTTCCAAACTTGATTCTCTTTGGGCTATGCATACACAGAGTGGTGGGGAGGGCTGGGACTGAGAGGGGAAATGACCTTGGCCTCTCTGTTGGGGCCTGTGGCTCAGAAACCTGGTGGCATCTGTGTGACTTTGGCTGTCAAGTGGATGTAAGTTCAAATCCCGGCTGCACTAATTTTCCATCTGTGCAACTTGAGCAAATGGTTTAACCTCCTCAAGGACTTACTTCCTAGGAGGCCTTTGGTGGGTGGAACTACGTGGGCTCCCCAACTTCTCAGGGGATCAGAGGGCCCGGGACACCCAGGAGCGTGCTTCTAACAATTTGTTGTATCTGGAATTACCTAGAGAATTAAAAAACCTCCCCAAACCCAGCCCTCACCCCAGACCAATTAATCCAGAATCTCTGCAGGTGGGACCCAGGCATTACTAGTTTTTAAAGTTCCCCATATGATTCCAGCGTGCAATGGAAGTTGAGAGCTGGGACCTCTGCACTTGCCCCTGGTGCCTGTAGCGCAGTGATGCCTGTGCGCACCTGCTCTGCCCATGGCATTCTCAGCAGTGTGCTGGACGGCACACAGAAGTTTGGTGTGCATATTAACACAGCTGCGGGGTCTTTCCTGTTCAGATTTGGTGGTTAATGCAATTCCTGATACTCCCACAAACAAACCTGGTGTATTAACAGCATTTCAACAACTGTTGCTGACCCCTGAGTCTCTGCCTTCTGTACCCACTCACCCTAGTCACAGATGTACTTCTCTGGCCAATGGGAGAAAGTGGCCAGTGAGGCCACTGAAACTTTGTAAAGTCTCCGAAAGTCATAAAGTGACTTTAAGAGTTCACAAATAAGTGATGCATGGCCCACACTCAGGCCACAGGTGAGTTTTGTTTGGCTCACCTTTACTTTTTGCCAACTTACTGCCAACATTTCAAAACCCAGTGACTTTGCATAAAAAAGTGCTTATTTCTGGCCAGGCCTAGTGGTTTGTGCCTGTAATCCTGGCACTGTGGGAGGCTGAGGTAGGATAATTGCTTGAGGAGTTTGAGACCCGCCTGAGAAACAGAGACCCCCATTTGCACCAAAAAATAGAAAAATTAGAAAAATTAGCTGGGTATGGTGGCATGCTGATAGTCCCAACTACCTGGGAGACTGAAGTGGGAGGATTACTTGAGGCTAGGAGTTCAATACCAGCCTGAGCAAGAGCAAGATCCTGTCTTTATTAAAAATAGAAAAATTAGCTGGGCAGTGTGGCAGGTACCTGTTGTCTCATCTACACAGGAGGTTGAGGCAGGAGTTTGAGGTTGTAGTAAGCTATGATGAGGCTGCTGCAGTCTAGTTCAGACAACAGAGACCCTGTCTCAATAAAAAAAAAAAAGGAATCT
Organism: Galagoides demidoff; assembly: GCA_963574575.1. Classification (NCBI taxonomy): domain Eukaryota; kingdom Metazoa; phylum Chordata; class Mammalia; order Primates; family Galagidae; genus Galagoides; species Galagoides demidoff. Next base: position 16,470 of record CAUYQV010001545.1, on the reverse strand, counting down.
GTATTTCTTAGAAAACTCCGTCAATGCAGGGTCTTCATTTCTGCCTGCCAGCAGTCGCTGGAACTTAGCATCAGCTGCCCCAAGACAAGGCACAGCCCCAGCCCACTCCCTCCCTGGGTCTGGACACCCCTTATGACATCTGAGTTTGCAGCCTGCCCCACAACCCTCACCTAGAAATGGCTTGCTAAGACAGAATTGCTAATTCTCTTGTACTGCTTTCCCAGTCTCCCTGACTTAACACGTTGGGATTTTTTTCTTTCACAGAAAAGTGAGCACGCACTTTCGAGACTCAGAGAGAAATGAGCCTCAGATGTCAGGAAGCAGCGGATGTTGCCACTTCCTTGGGGGCCTCTTGACTCTCCTCACCGTGTGCCTTATTGCCACTTGTGAGGGAGAGAGACTGCAGGCTGCAGGCGGCTCTGCGGGGAGCAGGTGTTGGGATGCTGGATGGAGGCTCTGAGACGTCCAGAGGACAATGAAACTGACTGTTGAATATGGATGGCTCGGAATGGTTTTTATTATCATGTTGTGAGCTGACTGGATGTAAAAGCTGACTCCATCTCAGCGTGCTATCACTGTGGTGAAGAGACAGAACTTGGAGATTTTGTAAATGGCAGGACTCAGAACACGTGTGTTAGCGCAGCTGTACTGGGGGGGGGGTCTGTCATCTGACACCCACTCTCCTCTGCTGTCTGAAGCCAGAAAGGACCCCTAGTGCTTGCAGCTGCCACCTTCTACCCGGGTGACCCCACTGGAGCTGATAAATGGAGGGTCTTTTATTTCAGCCTGATGTCTGAGTCTTTCCATCATTGGTCATTAACTATTCTTGGAAAGTCAGATACCTCTGTGGCTTTTACAAACACAGGGCTCTCGAGTTTTGAAGAGAAAAATTATTTGTAGCTAGGATTCTTTTTGAATTGCACACTGAGTGTAATATGTTGGATCGGGACCATTCACCTTTGCAGAAGCAACTCGAAAATGGTGCCACGTAGATCAGAGGCCCCAGTGAGCAGACTGGGTTCAGCTGAAGACGGGAAACAGTTGCGTGGAATTGGCATTTCCCAGGTTGGCACCAAGGTTATAGGGCTAATTTAACCGCAAAAATAAGTTCTAGCTCACAGTTACTAAAGGCATCACACAGCATGTAGGACGGTGATTGGCCAGCAGGCCTAAACAAGTTCCCAGTGTGCTCTTGGCCTGCTTTGGAAATGGTTTCTGTGGGAAGCAAGACTGTCGCTGGGGGGGCAGATGCTGGGGTCCATCTGCCTAGAAGAGGCACAGACAGCAGTTACTAGGTGAGGGGGAGTCAGGCACAGAGTGTGCAGTGGCCACGGGACCCTGATGCAGGTACACTCTGTGCTGGTCCGTGTGTATAACTGGCAGATTGCTTAACTTTTACAGGAAACACACTCAGTGAATAGTCTACTTAAAAAAAGAATTTAAAAATTTAGCATCCTGAAAGGCCTATTCCATATAGCTTTCTGAACATGGCCATTATATTCCATTTCTCTGGGGTCTCTGGAGGCCAGACCACTTATCACATTTTCATTTCTTTTCAGAAATAGCTTAGAAGCAAAGTTTGAGAATTTGGCCACATGTTCTTTACCTAAGCCTGTCTTCTCCATTATATCTAAACCTTATATGTACCAGTGATATTCCTAAGTATTCCAACTTGGAAAAAATCTGGTAAGCCCTGAGAAAAATCACTCCCATGACTTATTAATGAACTAACCAGGCATAATTTTCATAGGGTTCATTCTCTCAAATTTATCATAGAATACAACTTAATAAGAAAAAAAATGGAGTAATTGAATTCAAGTTCTTTTTTGAATAATGTTAGCTTTCAAAGAGGCCCCTCCCCCCTCCAAGCTCATGGTTATTACAGTTAGTGGTGTGTCAATTTTTCCTTCAAGAAAATTAGCTAGAGATTCCCTTCCTTAAAGCCTAGGCTGGCTGGCTCTCTGCTGTCTGCCCCTGCTTGGTCTGTGGGGTTGCCCTGTATGGACCTTCTGATCTTGGGGGGTTTAAGCAATGCAGGGGGAGGAGTGGCTCCTCTCTGAGGGTCCCTGCAGCTGGCCATGTCCCTCACCTGGGGGGCAGCCCCTCCAAACAGCCTGTCTCACTGTCTCTCAGGTGGCTACCAGCTGAAGGATACCATCTCCCCTCTGGATTCCCAGCATGGTGCCAACCTCTCTGCGTGGCATCTCTTTAAAAAATTTTTAAATTGTCCCAATTGAAGCGAGCCATGTGCTTCATGCTGGGACTACTACTGATACAAACACAGTACACTTTTGACCACAGAGAGAATAAATAAGAGGATTGCTGACCTCTTAGTGGTCAACAAAGGTAAAAAAGAGGTCAAACTAGCCCAGGTGAAGCATTCCAATGAGAAATCCCAGCCCAAACCCTCCTTCAGGAAACCTGCCCTTCTCAGTGTGAATCTTACTCCACATCTCAGGCTAGTTTTAGCTCCTTGGGGTTCAAGCGGTTCTGCATGTCAGGCTGGGAGCAGCCTGAGATTGCTTTGGTGTGGGACTCTGAGGGTAACGGGACTTGGATGGAGCAGCAGGGAGACTCCCCTGAAGGTCACCAAAGGCGGAATATGAGTCAGGGATCGCAGACACCTGCAGCTCTAGCATGGCCTCATCGCGTGCACCTGGCAGCAGGCAGTTGGCTTGAGGAAAAATGAAAGGGCTGATGATTACTACGTAATGTTTCTCCAAAATACCATCCATCTCGGACCATGACGTGATCCAGTTTGGTGGTCCTTTCTCCTTTAAAACTTTCCATTTTGGCAATTCCTCCTTACAAGCCACTTTAATATTTAAACAAAGACAATTGGGAGGTTTGGGCTGAAATTCAAGTTTCAGAGGCCAGTGTCTCTTTCTCAGACTGGCTGAACTTGGAAATGAGCAAATTTTCTCAACGATGTTGCCAATTAAAAAAGTCCCCTTCGCTGTGGGTGTTGAGGAGGCTGGGCCTTTGGTTCTGCTCCTACATGGGAGTCGGGGGGTGCTCACAGAAGGACGCCATGCACTAGTGGCTGTACAACTTCTGTTTTATTTTTGTGTGCTTTTTTATAGGATATAAATAATGACAAAAATTACAAAATTTATAACTGGAAGCCCAAGCTTATTTACACATACGCTTCTGTTTCAGCAAAGCTCCTATTTACTTTGCTCCTATACAATCTCCTCTTGGTACCATATTTTAGTGTTATTTGACTACATACATATCAACAGTGAATTGGCAAAATATATACAAGGAACTGTTCAGTTCAAGTAATTTAATATTGTATTAAAATTCTTCAACACTGAACTAAAACCATATACATTTGTCAGTTTGAAAGAAAAGTTAGTTATTCTTCAAAACTCACCAACTGATGAATGTAACTGATAATCTCAGGTTTAAAATAATATCAGTTAATAAAAAAAACATTAAGACAATTCCACAATTTATCCATATCGCTATAATGAACTTCAAAATGATTCACAATATGATCGGTTAGAACAATATACATTAAAATGTTATTTTTTTTCTATAATGATATTGGTACTGTTCATATAATTTGATTCTACATAAATATACATTATGGTATCATACAAATACTCCACAGAGACATTAAAAAAATTAAAATACCTTAAAGAAATGTAAGTAAATTTTATTTAATCAAATAGTAAGCAAACTTTTTTTTTATTTGTTTCAAGAAAAGTTTTATTACTTTGGAATTTCGTCTTCTTCTTTTTTTTTTTTTTTTTTTGCATTTATTTTTTTCTAGAAAAAAAAATTTTTGCAATAGAATTTTATTAACACCTTTCTCAAACAAGGTTTCCATGACAGAAATCTTGACAGCAGGAGCCCTAGATTATTTGATTTTTTTTTTTTAACATGTTCTTTAAAACACTGTGAAGATTAAAAAAACAATCTCTGCAGGCTGAAGGCTGCATCAGCAATTGGGTTCTCCTGCTCTGGTGAGCGGTTCCTCAGTATTTTGCTACACCCAAGCCAGCCCTCTTGGTGGTAGCAGTACAAATTTAGTTACTTGAAATGAAACCAGAAACATCCCTCACAACTAACCTAGTTTTCTTATCAATGCATTAATGAAACATTCTTTTAATAAAAATATTTAATACAAGACACATTTTTTTTTCTGTGTATTATAAATTCCTCTGTTTTAAATCACTCTTGAATTTTGAACCCATCCTTAGATGTAAAGGTTTTCTTTATCTGACATAGGCGATGACATATAAAATCCACAAATATAGAAATCGGGAAATGGAATTTCCTGGCAATGGGGGGGGGGGTGTCTTTGTCCTTTTGCATTCAAGGATAAGTTGGCGATACCATGATTACACGGGTGCTTTATGGGGAGGGCGGCAGTTCTGTTCTGATTTTACCTTTAAAATTGCTGAGAGTGAAAACTACATCCAAGATTTTTATGCTTTTAGGCAGTATTAGAGATCTCTGTATATTTTCTTTTTTTTAAAATAAAAAGCATTATCCCCAAACAAAGCAAAGCAAGTATGGGGCAGAGTCATTAGAAATACCTTGGGAGCGGTAGGGAGGGGAGTTGGGGCATCAGGGAGAACCCGTCTCAACTCACGCCTCTCAGGGGCTGCGACTGGAAAGTCTGGCGTTTTCCGTCACTGGTGCAGAAAGAACTTCCCCAGGAATGGCCAGTGGCCTTTTGCCCGTGGCAAGGCCACAACAAACAGAGCAGTCTTCCTCCTGGGCTGGGTGGACACGGAGGCGAAGGAAAGCCTCCGGGACCGCTTGGCGAGCAAGGCACCGCGAGGACAGGAGGACGGCGGGTATCAGAAAATCGTGGTTTCATACTTGGTATTAATTCCCCTCTTGGCTTCCTGTCCCGGCTCCACAATCCACGGCAGATTGGCCAAAGTCTTTTGCTCAGATGGGTCGATCTGCTTTAAAACAGAAAGGCTGATGCCTGTTATACGGTCGTGTTCGCTCTTTGGACACACTTTACTGCGTACGGACTCTCTGCAAGGTACCCAAAGGGTGAGAGGTGATGAGACACGGCCCTTGCCCTCGAGGGTACACAGATAGGGAGCAGAGACAGATTTCAGCACTGAGAAGTGAACTACGAGGGGAAGAGCCAGGAGAGCTTCTTGGAGGAGGTGAATGAGGCCCTGCCCGTCCCTGGCTCTCACCCTCCAGGGGTTTCCATCCAAAGGAACCCCGGAGTCCACACCATGCCTCCTGTGCTGATGTCATTTAGGTCTGGGTTCATAGGTCACCTCTCCTGGAGGCCTTACCAGGCCTCCTTCATTTTAAATAGCAACTCGGCTTCTTGGCTCAGCTTCTCTGTGTCACCATACTTACTGCCCTATGTCATATGTGTTTATTCTTCATCCTTCGTCACAACGTTGTGTGTTGTGAGGGCAGGATTTTGTCCGTTTTGTTTACTGACATTTCCCCCATGCTCAGAAACTTCTGGCAACCCCATAAATAGTAAGCACACACTAAAGTCTCGTTGAATAAGTATTATTTCAAGAAAGAAGAAGGGAATATTTGACTGGAAGAGGGAAGGACCAGCAAGCATTTATCTGGCGAAGCTGGGAGGAGGTAACATACTTTGAGGTAGAGGGACCAGCATGGGGCAAAGTCCCAGAATCTCCACATGCAGAAGGATGAAGCCAGGCCCTCATCTCTCCCCATAGATGAAAATCCACTCAAAAGGAATTAAAGACTTAAATGTAAGGTCTGAAGCCAAAATGTACTAGAAGGAAACAGGGGGGAATGCCACAGAGCAGGGTCTGAGCAAAGAGTTTTTGGGTAAGACCTCAAAACCACAGGTAGGATGGCTGGGCGTGGGGGCTCACGCCTATAATCCTAGCACTCTGGGAGGCCGAGGCAGGTGGGTTGCTTGAGCTCAGGAGTTTGAGGCCAGCCTGAGCAAGAGTGAGACCCTGTTTCCAAAAACTAGCTGGGCATTGTGGTGGGCACCTGTAGTCCCAGATACTTGGGAGGCTAAGGCAAGAGGATCACTTGAGCCCAACAGTTTGAGGTTGCTGTGAGCTATGATGCCATGGGACTCTACCGAGAGTGACAGAGTAAGACTCTGTCTCACAAACAAAAAAACATAGGCAAGAGAAACAGACAAATAGGAGTATAGTAAACTAAAAAGCTTCTGCACAGCAAAGGAAACATTCAACAAAGTGAAGAGACAAACGACAGAATGGGAGAAAATATTTGCTAATTATCCATCCAGCAAGGGATTAATAGCAGAATATAAGATCCAAACCAAATAATCCAATTAACAAATGTGGGCAAAAGACCTGACAAGACATTTCTTAAACGAAGACACACAAATGGTCAACAGTATCTGAGAAAACGTTCAACATCCCTAATCACCAGGGAAACGCAAGTGAAAACCACAACGAGATATCCTCTCACTCCAGTAAAGACGGCTGTTATCAAAAAGACAAAAATGAGTGGCAAGGGGGCAGAGAAAGAGGAACAATCCCCCACTGTTGCTGGGAATATAAATTAGCACAACCACTAGGAAAATAGTATGGAGATTTACTTTGTATGATCCACCAATCCCACTGCTGGGTATTTATCCAAAGGAAAGGAATTCGGTATGTCAAAGAGATATTTGTAGGCCTGTGTTTATTCACTGATGCCTGTGGAATCAACATCTAAGTATCCATCAATGAATGAATGGATAAAGAAAACGTGGTGTATACACACAGGCTCACATACGTACACCTGATAGAATATTACTTGGCTATTAAAAAGAATGAAGTCCTGTCATTTGCAACCCTACAGTTGAAACTGGAGATCATTATGTTAAGGAAAGAAACCAGGCACAGAAAGACAAACATCTCATGTTCTCACTCATAGGTGGGAGCTGAAAAAGGGGATGTCATGAAGATAGAGCGTAGATTTCCAGAGTCTGGAAAGAGTGGCGGGGGAGGGTGTGGGAAGAGAGGTCAGTTAATGTGTATAAATAGTCAGACGGAAGGAATAAGTCCTTGCATTTGATAGCAGAGGGAGCAGACTATAGTTAACAATTATTTATTGTATGTCAAAAATAGCCAGAAGAGTAAATCTGGAATGTTCCCCACACAAAGAAGAGATAAATGTTTGAGGAGATGGATACCCCAGTTACCCTGATTGATCATCACACATTGTATACATGTGTCAAAATATCACTGTAGCCCCCAAATATATACAACTAATATATAACATATATATTATATATATATATATGCATTTTAAAAAGTCCTAGAGGTAAGAGAAAGTAGCCATTTGAGGGCGTGGGGTCAGTTCTCAGAGCTGTGATAGGGCAGTAGGGGAGATAACTGAGGATGAAGTGGTAAGCAGGGCCCTAGTCAGGCTGAGTTCTCGACCAAGGATAGTAGCATGTTCCTGGAGTTAGCTCCCAGGAGCCCAGAGTGAGATCTGCACCAAATCACTGCCCCCTCCTTTGGTTATTCTGCCCTGCCATGGCCACCTGCTGTGGTCAGGGATGCTGGGGCTTTGGGCAGGACTCTCCCTCCCATTCCTAGTGCACCCTGAGTCCCGCAGCCTGTTGGGGGACTGGGGGACCCACTGCCTTCTACCACATTCGTCCTGTGTCCTCATGGGCTGTGGGAAGACTTCACTTGCTCTTAGGAATCACTGAATATTTGTTAACAAGAAATGCCTGGTGCTAAGGGACATCAAACATGGATGCTGGTTGATAAGAATGGATTTTTTTTTCTTTTGACAGAGTCTCATTATGTCACCCTCAGTAGAGTGCTATGATGTCACAGCTCACAGCAATCTCCAACTCTTGGGCTTAAACGATTCTCTTGCCTCAGCCTCCCAAGTAGCTGGGACTACAGGAACCTGCCATAATGCCCAGCTATTTTTTGTTGCAGTTGTCGTTGTTGGTTAGCTGGCCCGGGCCGGGTTTGAACCCACCAACTTCGGTGTATGTGGCTGGTGCCGTAATCACTGTGCTATGGGTGCCGAGCCAATAGGGATAGATTTTGAGCCAGGCAAAGTTTAGTATTAGTCACCATACATCTTCCTATTTCCCAGGGACAGCATCAGGCTGAATATTCTATGAGCCCTTATGCACCTGACCCTTTTTTGTGTTCTACTGGGAGGAGTGTTTGGGGACCAAGGTAAGGTTAGACACAAACAGCTGGCAGGAACAGATTTATCTGGCTCACATGAAGAGGAATATAATATCAAAAACATTCTGTAAATCCCTGGACACTTAACCGCCTAATTAATCTCAAAGATGTATTTGTTAAGTCCATCCCTAGGCCCTCATTTCTTCATCCGTAGGTATTCACTGAGCACCTGCTATGGCCTTGGTCCCAGTGGTGACAAAACAGAGGAGGTCCCTGTGTGAACATGAAACCTCTATTTTTGTGGAGGAAGATAGATAATCTACAAGTGACAAATAAAAAAAAAGTCAATCATAACTGCTACCCAGAATTAAAAGCGGGTGCTCAGGAAAAGCTGAGTCTGAGTGACGAGATGGAGTCAGCCATGCAGAAATCAGAGGGTAAATATTCCAGGGTGGCAGGGAACAGGTAGCAAAAGGCCTCAGGTAGGAGTGAGCCTTATAGAGTCACAGGACAGGAAGGCCTGAGCACCAAAGATGAGTGTGGTGGGAGCTCGGGTTCCAGGTGTTCAGGGGATGGGGGCCAGGATGTGACCTGTGCTGTTTGGCAGAGGGCAGCCTGAGGCAGCAGGCCTGGCAGGAGGTAGCAGTGGCTTAGACTAGAAGAGTGATGGGGGGAGGGGCAGAGTTCACAGAGCTGGCGTGGGGGGATTTGCTCCTGGGTTGGACACAGAGGTGAGGGGAAGACAGGCGTCCAGGCTTGGAGATGAGGCCTCAGCAGCATGCAGTGGCTGTGCTGAGTACCGGGCCGGGGAAGACGGAGAGAGAAGCCGCTCTGAAGGGGAAAATCAAGAACTCTGTTCTGCACATCCTGAGCTTCAGAAGTCTGGTCGGCAGCAAAGTGGACATGGGAAAGAAGGGGAGTGTGTGAGTCCTGAGCTGGGGGTGGATCGGGGTTGGAGATGGCGAAGGGGAAGCCTGTGGACTGGGGGGGTGCTGAAGGGGGCACAGCGAGTGAGTAGAGACCCCAGAGGGGGTGTGGCTCCCGCGGTGTTCGCTCATGAGGCAGAATGGCCTGGCTGGAGAGCAAGACCCTGCAAGCAAACTGCCAAGGAGCAGGGGACAGATGTCGGAGGGGATGATGTCACAGTTGCCAAGAGGAGGACAAAAGAGGGGCCAGGAGAAAGTCTGTAAAAAGGAACCACATGGTCCCCAAGGGAGGTGCCTCCCTGCAAAGATTAAAAATGCCTACTCTTCCCCTATGAAGGGAGGGCAGTGGGAGAGGCAGAGAGTTCCAGATGGAGGGTTTGGGGCCAGGCAGCGGTGCATTCTGGGGGACCCCAGGGTTTCTAGGGTGTAAAGTAGCCAGAGCATAAGCCAGATGGGAGGCTGGCCCTTCCAGCTTTGGGGCTTCCTAACTACCAGAGGCGGTGGATTTGAAGTCCTGGGAGCCTGTGGGGGCAGGTTGTCTGCAGGGCTGTGGGAGGGAAAGGGAGGAAATTCCTGGAGGTAGGCAGATGAGAGGGGGGAGGGCTCTGCTGCTGGAGAGAAGGCCCCCTGGCCTCTCGCATAGCACAGCAGCCAGTACACTCAGCTTTCTCTAGTTGGGGAGCAGGGACATTGCCATTCAGAACCTCTGTAGACCCCCATGGAGGCCAGGGCCTTGCAAGAGGTTTTGACTCTGGAAGGCAGCCAAGACCTCAGCAAACGTTTCTCCCAAGCTTTCCTGAATCTTCGGGAGAGATTCCCTAAGAACAGCAACAGCAGCAGCTGCCAGGGTCCCTGACCAGGTTGCTGCAGGTGAAAGTGGATTTTTCTTTGGAGCCTCCAGCTTCAGGGAGATGGCCCCCAGGACCTTGTGGGAACCAAGCTGAGAGGATGATGGACACATGCCAGGCGGTGGCCAAGAGAAGGATGAGGAGGGGCAGGCCTGGGGTCTACATGGCACCCACACCATCCAGCGCCCGGTGGGCAGTTCCCGCTCCCTCCTGTGCAAGGTTCTTAGAACACCCCTGTCTGTTCTACTTACCACGGACTTGCGGATGCTAACGCGGGGCTTGGGGATGGGTTTGGAGGGTTTGTTTTCAAAGCTTTCCGGAAGTGTGGAGGAATGCCCCCCTTTTCTTGCTTGTAGTGCTAGCTGGTAAGCGACTTCAAATGCCTGTCCCAGTGTTAGGATGATTTCGTAGGCTAGGTTCTGCAAGAAAAATGAGAAAGCGTTTAGTAGGGCACAGGGAAGATCAGAATGAGGAACACCGGGGGAGGAGAACTAGCCAGGTACCTTGAAAGGCTCCAGCAGTGACTTAGAGGAAATCTAGGAACAGGACACCCCAGGCTAACTGAGGGTCTACCCAAGGCACTGACGCGGCTCCTGTGCTTACAGCTCACAGCCCCTCAGGAGCCAGCTCCCCAATTAGGCCCACGAGGAGCAGAGCCCAGGACCCACTGGCCATAGAACCTCCTCCTAGAGCTCCTTTCCATCGAGAGCTCCCCTCCAACCAAGCTCGCCTCCATCCAGAGCTCCCCCAGGGCAGCTGCCTTGGAAGGGAAGGGGTTACTTCTGGGGTTTCTGCCGAGTTCTGGGAGTGCCTCAGCCATGCCTGCAAGGAGGATCCCACACACTCCACGGGAGGTGTTCCTGAGAAGTCTGGGGCTTTTTACCTCAAACATCTGTGGTTCAGCGGAACATCTACGGAACACAATCAAAACCTAATTTAGGCAGAGGGGAGAGGCATTAGTCATGCTGGGGTGGCGTCTCACAGTCCCAGCAGCCAGCGTGCAAACAGCGCTCCAGCAGGGCCAATTATCCTTCTATTTCTTGAGGCTTTGGCTCTCCCTGTGGGGCCACTCTATATTTTATCACCAAATCAGCAAGAGACAGGAGATTCTGTCAGGCCAGCGCCTGGAAGAAAGGGTCTTTTCTTTGGACCTTCCAGAAACCTGTCTCTCAAGATGATGTCGAGCTCTCTTCTCTCCTGCAGATACACGCTTTGATGTCCGCCTTTCCTTCCCAGCACAGCTCCATCCTGACCTCTCTCACCCAGAAAACATGACATAGTCTGACCCCAAAAAGGCACACTCAGAGGTCAGAGTGCGTCAAAGCAGCAGATGTTTCCTGGTCACAGAGAACCTTAATGCCACGGTCCTAGCTGAGGACAGGTGAGCTCTGTCCCAGGTTTTCATCTTCGGCCTTTTACAGTCACAGAAATATTCTGCTGATGCTGACACCTCAACGGGCCCTCTGCACTCCTGCCCACCTCCACTCCAGCCAGGCACGCTGCAAGCCCAGGCCCCACGTTGCTGGGGAGAAGTGCATGGGATCATTCCCACTTGATGAGGAAGGAGCAGGAGGGGCAGGATGGCTTTCCAAGGCCAAGGGGAAGAGGCCCAGGGCTTCTGGACCAACCAGGTGTCAGATCACTGCCAGACCAATTGGGGGAACCAAGGGAGGGGAATCACCTCTGAGCTTGAGATTTGACTTGTCAGAGGGGCATCTGTCCCCTGTGAGCTGCTTGTTAGGAAATAATGGCCCTACAAGATAAGACACTTGCTTGTTGGAGAGCTTGCACCTTGCACAGCAAGCTAAATGCTTCTTTGCATTGAACACTGAGCCTGTGTTTGCCTCCAGGGATGAGTCAGACTAGTAAATTAGTAACGCACAGGCAAATGATAGTGGAGGAGGATGAGGACCGGGAGGCAGCTCCGACCATCGCTGCACAGAGAAGGCTGAGCCCTCACCACTGCCTACACTCGGCACTCACGTCACTGTCTGCTCTGCCCCTCAGTGCCGCGTGGGTCCCCTCTGAAAGGCAGGCAGGGCTTCCGACTTCTCTAGTCTCTCAGAATGAAGTCACAGGCTTTTGATCTTGTTCTCTGCTACTGCGGAAGATGGTGGATCCATCTGCCAGGGAGCAACAGTAGAGATTTGTGCCTTGGGTGGAAATTGGATTCTTTAAGATGAAGGTGTGAGATTCAGTGCTTCTGTAACATGTAGCCTTTAGAAGCTGCAACGGTGGGACTTAATGAGTGTGAATTTCTTTATCATTAACCTAAAAACAAGTTCCTGTAAGTGAGATCTATGTAAGGCTCCGGAGTCTTCAAATGAAACTCAGAGATGCTCATTTGGGCGGTTCAGGCTTTTCTCGGGACTATTACGAAAAGCCTGAAGGGTCTGAAAGGGAATGGGTTAGAAGTTCTTTCTTTTCATTTTTAATTAGCTCCTGGAATTAGAAAACTGCTCAGATAAGACAAAGAGAACGGACTGCGGGATTAAATTTTCCTGCCAAATGGCTTCTTCTGGTTTGGTTGGCGTTCTCCTTGACATCTTTGTTTTATCTTAGAGAGCTTTATCATGTTCTTCTTCTATGATTGCAGAGAGAATTGGCCACTGTGATTTCCCTCCTGTTCAGGAGCCTTATGGCTTCAGGATGATGCTGGGGGCCTTGGGTGCCAAGACAGGCCCAGTGGGGGTCGGGTGCTCAACAAGGGGCCTGGATGGCGGAAAGCCCCCCCGCCGGTTGATTTCTCCTGTCCCTCCTCGTGTCACCCTGCCTCTTCTATTATCATCCTCACCATTGATAATTAAATGGGAGGAGAGGGCCAGACACGGCGGCCCATGCCCGTAATACTCTGGGAGGCCATGACGGGAAGGTCACTTGTGCCTTGAAGTTCAAGCCTGCAGTTAGCTGTGATGATGCCACTGCACTGTAGCCCTGGTGACAGACTGAAACCCTGTCTCAAGAACAAATAAGCAAACAAACCAAAACAAATGGGAGGAGAGTTGTTATTGTGACAGAAGATTCTACTGGCACAAGGCTGAAAATAATATTGTAATGTCAGAAAAGCTCAGGTGACAAGCCTTACTCCTTCCAGACAGCCTCGCCAACCCCAGTGATGCTGTCTAGCATTAAGAGCCAGTGACGCCACCCAAAAGATCCGAAAGCCCAGCTGGTCTCTGCCTTTAGAGATTTCAACAAGTCTCTCTTGTCTTGTTGGGGCCCCTCCTGTATGTGCAGGAGGCCGGGGCCCAGGCCCTGCATGCCCTGAGTATGTGGTTACTGGAAGAATGAACATCCAAAGGATAAGCTGGAGTGACAGTGACATAGCTACTCATTACTGCAGCCTCTCTACCACAGGAAGAGAACTTAACAGGTGTGCGGCGCTGGGCCGAGCATTACAGTCATCTCATTCAAGTCTCACATAGCCACGGGCAGGGTATCCATCTCCCTTTCCAGATGAGGCAGCTGAGGCTCAGAGAGGTTAAGTAACTTACAGACGCCACAGAGACAGAAAGGGAAGCCACTGCCCTTGGCCCTGCCCAGGATGGCAGCTTGCCTCTGAGATGGCTGCCATTGACTGCCGGCTCCTGTGCCTGCCAGGAGTTGGCCTGCTCAGAGGTCAAGTCTGTTCCTTGAATCTGGATTGGTTTTTCTGATTTGCGTGACCAGTGTGACACAGCAGAGGCAGCCTGTTGGCCCCTGAGAGGTTGATCAGAGGAGTCTTGCAGCTCCCTCCTGGGTCTCTAGGATTAATCGCTTTGAGGGAACTGGTCATGGGAAAAGTTCGACTGTCCTGAGATCACCATGCTTCTAGGATGTCCCAGCTGGGCACAGGAGAGGCTGCCTGAAGAGGAACAACGGTTCCAGTCATCCCAGCCCAGGTTCAAGGGTTGGGAGTGAAGGAGCCATCATGGATAGTTGAGCCCCAGCAGACACCACATGGACCAGGCCCAATGCCAGACAGAGCCCTGGTCTGTCCAGCTGCCCTGGTGTGTCCAGCCATCTGAGCCTCCCTGGTTGAGGCTCTGGATGCTGAGCAGAACTGCCGTGCCCAGCCCAGACCCCTGACCTCCAAAGTCATGGTCATAATAAAGTGGACATTGCTTCATGCCACTGCCTTTGAGGGTTTGTTACACAGCAGTGGATAATGCAGATGTCCTGTAATGCTAAGAAGGCTGCCCAGACCTTCCCTGAGGCAGGGTGAGGGGAGCTACCAGCCTGAGAGCTGAGAGGAGGCCGATCCTGGAGCCACCCCATCCTTGCTCCAGCTGTAGGGAAGCCCCCTGATGTCTGTGGCCCGTGTGGCCCCTGGGACACTGCAAGCACTAAGGTGTCCCTTCACATATGCTGGCTCAAACCTCAGAATTGCAGTGTCCTTCCTAATCGTGCTCTCATCTCCAGTGCCCCCGCCCTGGGGCATAAATTCAGACTCACTCAGCTTGACATTCATTTCCTCGCGTCTCTCAAGTGCTGGAACCTGGTCTGTCTCTGACCTTGGCGCCTCTTGGCTCATGCAGCTTATTGGAAGATGCTTGCTTTGGCCTTTTGAATATAAGTCTCTTGAGACATATTTATTGCGGTAGTTGGCCTTGAGTAAGGGTTTGTTACCTTACACAGACCACCAAAGAAAGAAGACAGCACGAGTATGTGTGTGTGTGTGGGTGCACGTGTATGTCTGGTGCAGGCGTGAGGTTAATTACTGCAAAGAGCATACTTCAAGTCTGGTTTATTTCAGCTTAAAATGAGGGTGATGCCGTAGCAGTGGCCGCCTTACTGGACTGTCCTGAGAATCACTAATAACAGCGTGCAATCCTACAGTAATACTGGCCGACACTGACTATGTCCCGTGTGCCACGTGCCTGCTAAGTGCTCTCTGAAGACTCTCTCTGGGTCCCCAGGACAGTCCTGTGCTTCAGGTCTGTTTCCACCCCATTTTACACAGGAGATGTTGAAGCTCAGAAAAAGGGTAGATAACTTGCTCATGAGGCAGCACCTGGCAGAGCTGGGGGACTCCAGGCGTCTGACAGGTTCTGTCTTGACCACTATATCTCAGAACTCTACTTGAGATAAAATAAAAGACTTCTGTAAGTGTTGGGAAAGAAAAGCTGAACACATTAAGTCATGAAGTGCTGGGTCATGACTGGGACAAGGGTACCTAGGCCTATTTATTTGCCTGGGTCTTGTACCAGGACCAGCTGAGTGTCGGCCTCCAGCCAAAGGGGGTCCTTGGTGACGGGAACAGAACCATCAGCACAGGAATTCTTAATCTCTGGGTGCCCAAAGATGCTGGGAGGACCACGGGCAACACTCCCATCCTCAGCAGCAGCTATGTGGGATACAGGGCGGGGGATCCCAGTTCAATGGGGACACCTCCCAGGGAGCGCATCAAATCTCCTCTTCCCTTCTCCCTTTCCCCAGGGCTTCTGATCTATCAATTAAGGATTGCTACATTACAGGATCTTAAAGAACCATTATAACTGAAAGACAGATCCTACTTACACTGAGGGGACACAAACTTGTTTTTATTTTGCCACCTGCAGAGGTGCAGGCCAGCTTATATTTCCTGCGGTGTCCCCAAGGCAGCTGTGGTTGTGGTTTATCATCACCAGGGATATTGACTAAGCTTCTTTTCTTTTCTTTTTTGAGACAGAGTCTCACCCTGTTGCTCTGGGTAAAGTGCCATCATAGCTCACTGCAACCTCAAACTCTTGAGCTTGAGTGATCCTCCTGCCTCAGCCTCCTGAGTAGCTGGGACTATAGGCACCTGCCATAATACCTGGTTAGCTTGTCTACCTTTTAGTAGAAACAGGGGTCTTATT
Organism: Galagoides demidoff; assembly: GCA_963574575.1. Lineage (NCBI taxonomy): Eukaryota > Metazoa > Chordata > Mammalia > Primates > Galagidae > Galagoides > Galagoides demidoff. The sequence continues at coordinate 787 of CAUYQV010001545.1, read as the reverse complement.
CTTGCCCAGGCTGGTCTTAAACTTCTGAGCTCAAGCAATCTATCTGCCTCTGCCTCCCAGAATGCTACGATTATAGATGTGACCGATTGTGCCTGGCCCTTACTAAGTTTCTTGTGTGTTGAGGCCTGTGCCCCACCTATAGCATCTAAGAAGTGCTCACTGAATGATGCAGGGGAGGGAAAGTCTCCCAGCCCCTCGTCACTTACATAGGAGGCTAACAGAGAGACAAAGACATGTCTCCATGGTCCCCCTATAAACTTCACTGACACTGTGCCCAGCACACTCCTTAATCTGGTATTGGAAAAAGCACATCATAGATAGTAGGCAATCTGTCCTCCAGAAAAAGCTCTGGCTACCCAGGTAATTAATGTATATTAACTGCCACATGACTAGGATTTTTCTATGCAGTGGAATACTAGGCAGTCATTTTTTTTTTTTTTTTCGAGACGGAGCCTCAAGCTATCCCCCTGGGTAGAGTGCCATGGCATCACAGCTCATAGCAACCTCCAACTCCTGGGCTCAAGCAAGTCTCCTACCTCTGCCTCCCAAGCAGCTGGAACCACAGGCACCCGCCACAACGCCTGGCCATTTTTTGGTTGCAGCCATCATTGTTGTTTGGTGGGCCCGGGCTGGGGATTGGAACCCGCCACCTTGGGTGTATGTGGCTGGCGCCTTAGCCACTTGAGCCACAGGCGCCGAGCCTGAATGGGTCATTTTTAACTTTTGAAAGAAAATTTGTCAACTTGTAATTGTGTACTCAGATAGTTTTAAGATAGGAAATAATTTA
>CAUYQV010001544.1:0-13131 GCA_963574575.1 Galagoides demidoff | reverse complement strand
AGTAGTGCCAAAGAAGATGAAATATTTGGGAGTTTACCTAACAAAGGACATGAAAGATCTCTATAAAGAGAACTATGAAACTTTAAAAAAAAGAAATAGCTGAAAATGTTAACAAATGGAAAAACATACCATGCTCATGGCTGGGAAGAATTAACATTGTTAAAATGTCCATACTACCCAAAGCAATATATAATTTTAATGCAATCCCCATTAAAGCTCCACTGTCATATTTTAAAGATGAAATATGACAGTGGAGAAAAAATAATACTTCATTTTATATGGAATCAGAAAAAACCTCGAATAGCCAAGACATTACTCAGGAATAAAAACAAAGCAGGAGGAATCACGCTACCAGACCTCAGATGATACTATAAATCCATAGTGATCAAAACAGCATGGTACTGGCACAAAAATACAGAGGTAGATGTATGGAACATTATAGAGAGCCAAGAGATGAATCCAGCCACCTACCATTATCTGATTTTTGACAAGCCAATTAAAAATGTTGAGTGGGGAAAAGATTCTCTATTTAACAAATGGTGCTGGGCTAACTGGATGGCGTCCTGTAGAACACTAAAACTAGACCCACACCTTTCACCATTAACTAAGATAGATTCTCACTGGATTAAAGATTTAAACTTAAGACATGAAACTATGAAAATACTAGAAGAAAGTGTAGGGAAAACACTTGAAGAAATCGGCTTGGGCAAAAATTTTATGAGGAGGACCCCTTGGGCAATTGAAGCAATGTCAAAAATACACTATTGGGACCTGATCAAACTAAAAAGTTTCTGCACAGCCAAGAACACAATAAATAAAGCGGTAGACAGCCCTCAGAATGGGAGAAGATATTTGCTGGTTATTTCTCTGACAAAGATTTAATAACCAGAAGCCACAGAGAACTCAAACGTATTAGCAAGAAAAACAACAAGTGATCCCATCTCAGGGTGGGCAAGGGACTTGAATAGAAATTTCTCTAAAGACGATAGGCTCATGGCCTATAGATATATGAAAAAATGCTCTCCATCCTTAATCATCAGAGAAATGCAAATCAAAACTACTTTGAGGTACCACATAACCCCAGTAAGATTAGCCCATATCACAAAATCCCAAAACCGGAGATGTTGGGGTGGATGTGGAGAAAAGGGAACACTTCTACACTGCTGGTGGGAATGCAAAGTAATTCGTTCCTTTTGGAAAGACATCTGGAGAACACTGACAGAACTAAAAATAGACCTGCCATTTGATCCTGCAATTCTTTTATTACGTATATATCCAGAAGACCAAAAATTGAATTACAACAAAGATATTTGTATCAGAATGTTTATTGCAGCCCAATTCATAATTGTTAGGTCATGGAAGAAGCCCAAATGCCCATCGACCTACAAAAGGATTAACAAATTGTGGTATATGTACACCACAGAATACTATGCAGCCCTAAAGAAAGATGGAGACTTTACCTCCTTCATGTTTACATGGATGGAACTAGAAAATGTTCTTCTTAGCAAAGTATCTCAAGAATGGAATAAAAAAGTATCCAATGTACACAGCCCTATTTTGAAACTAATTCATAGCTTTTATAGGAATGTCATAAGCTAATTCTAGTCTTAGAATATGAAAAGGGGGTGGGAGAAGGGAGGTGAGGGGGGTGGATAGGGGGAGGGAGGGTGATTGGTGGGGTCACCTCTATGGTTAATCTTACAAGGGTACAAGTGAATCTTTCTAAAAGCAGAGTATAAATGTCTTGACTCAATAACTAAGAAAATGACATGAAGGTTATGTTCACCAGTTTGATGAGAGTATTTCAAATGTATATGAAAACAGCACACTGTACCCCATGATTGCATTAATGTACATAGTTATGCTATATGAAATAAAAAATAAAAATAAATAAAAAAAGAAATAAAAAGTAAAATAAAATAAAAAAGGGAAAAAAAGACTAAAAAATGATTATCCATTATATTTATCTTGTTACTTTCCTTAATAATCTCAATAGTGTAAATGATAAATATAAGTGGTTTCAACATACATGGCAAGCATTAAAGATAACTATGCTAAGTAATAACAAAAATTGTCCATTATCTTCAAACAGTGCCATCCACTTTGTTTTTCAACCTCAAAGAAATTATAATTCTCCTTCAGGGGTTATTTTTCATTCCCATTTCTCTGAATAACCTTGCACAAAAAACAAACAGATCACCTGGAGAGTCCTTACCAATTTATTTTTTTATGAATCAATTAACATCTACCAGATCAGCCCAAAACTAGGGATAATCACATAAAGATGATGGCTAACAATTCAAAGTTAGGTCTTAGAGCTAGAATGTTAATTCTATCTACAGCAAATTTATATTAGTGTGGGAGTGAAAAGAGAGTACTACTAACCCTGAAACCACTGGACATAATTCAGGCAAAGAAACAAAAGCAGAGACTTTCAGCAGAACCTTAGTCCTAAGGTAAACATTTATGGTACTTCTAAATAATTCAAGAATTTACATGGCTGATTTTTATAATGTTGGTGCAAAATGTTGATACATTATTTAGGATCTTTTCCACCTTTGTTCTGATTTTAGTTTAGCAACCTCTAAGGAGGAGAACTGAGGTATCGGAGCCACAGCCCAGAAAAACTCCCAAACAGCTAGCGCCAAACTAAGGGCATTTTTAACAGTCCAGACATTCTAGCAGTCCAACTTCATGTGATGCAGAACTCCCCCGTTAGCCCATGGAATTATAAGAACTAACAAATTATTGTTTTAAGGCACGAAGTGCTGAGGTAGTTTGTTACGAAGCCATACATAACCCAAATAGAAACTCAAAGAAGTTAGGGGTTTACTCTTTTTCCCCCATAGTCCTACATTTTTTTCAGTGGTTTACTTTTAATGATGCCACCGAGTGAGTAAAAACTGAGATAAGATCACTGGTCTCTAGATAATTCAGCGGTTCTCAACCTGTGGGTCGCGACCCACAGGAACTGTATTAAAAGGCCATGGCATGAGAAAGGTTGAGAACCACTGAGAAAATTAGTCCAATATATTTTTCCTCCATATAATGCTTCCTTTTCTGAACTAGTGAATCCAGACATTAGGGAAAAGCCTCGCTTTCAAGCAACATGCTGCCCTTTCACTGACAGAGGACAGTAAGGCAGCACGTGTTTCTGGTAACACATACATGTGAGGAACTATGAAATATAAAGCCACATTGGGAAACCAACTGTCTGCAGTTGGTTGTTTTTATTTGTACTTCAGTGAGCCAGCTACTGTTTTTTCCTGAGGAGAAAATGATTACTTGAAAAGTTAAGAAGCTTCTTAAATAGAATAATCATGTTTTATTCATTTCCTTTTCAGATGTCTTTTGATGGAAACTTTTTCACTTCCAACAATAGTAAATTTCAAAGCTGCAGAAGGCAGAAGCTGTGAATAACACAGGTATTATCTGTGTGCCAATATCAATCCCAGCTTGAGAACATACTCATATATTAGATAATAAGCGAGGTCCTTAGTCTCAGTGATTTTCCCATGGTTACAGGAAAGTCAACTACAAAGTATAAACATTAGGCCTGAATCCAGATCTCTTATCACCTAAGGAATTTTGACACATGAGAATTCTTTTCTTCTCATACAAGCTGACTAATCTTACAAGAGATTTCAGCAACACGGAGCCAGTGGTTAACATTATATATAATACATGTATGCTTATGTACATATATATGTAGTCCCAGTTTAAACGTCATGAAAAATAACACTTGGATTGGGTCCTTGTATATTTATCATCATTTGTTCTTCATAAAAATACAAAGTAGAATAAACTTGATTATTTATTTTAACCAGAAAAAATAGTTCTATTTATCCTTTTTATTCCATCTAGGATTTTTGCTGCTTACTGGCTGTCCAGGCTCCCCAACTCCAATTGGTCCCGGAGCACCTTGTCTTCCTTCTTGGCCTCTTTCTCCCTAAGAGAAAGAAATAACAGAATTAAAGTCTGGGTTTTAAAATAATGAATAAACATAGCACAAAATGCTCTGGAGGTTTCAAAAAGATAACTAGCACAACACTCAAATGTTTCAAAAATTCTGGAGAAGAAATGGCTCAAATTTAGGTGAATTTAAGTGAGCCAATTAAGTGAAATGTTCAGCACCTCTTTCTGCCTAAGGAAGAGCACTCTCATCTCTTACAAACTCTTGTGTGGAAACTGGCAAAACAGACTATGTGGCAATTCATTTTGGTAACTGAGATGACCAGGTCAACAGTGCATGTGGTGTGCCCTGCCCTCTTGTCGCCATTCAGCAGTGTCACCTTCCCCAGGCTCTGATTCATACTTGTTCTCCTTCAAAACCCTTCTCTAGTAACTCTATCCATATAAACTCCACCTTCCCTGTAGGCTCAATGGGCTTATTGTTGAAATGCCATACATGGTGACACCTGATGACATTTAAAGCACTCTGTTTGTACTGTTCTCGATTTTAATCCTGCATCAAAGTCTTATTGTCTCCACCACAAGAAAAGCCATTCAAGATAAGCCCTTCTGCTCTGTCATCTCCTGCCTGCTGCAGAGCACCTCAGGAGGGATGTTCTCTCTCTTTCTAATTCTCTACAAACCTCTGTCAACATTGACTTTTTCTGTGCCATGGTCTGTCTGGCTTCAGCCCCTCTGTGTTTATTTAATGTGAGTGGTGACAGTTGATGTGTTAGGTGTTTCACTTCCCAGTAACATATTTGCATGTGAATGTGTAAAGTCCATGGAAGTCCATGAAAACTTAAGAGAATTACACGCACAGTGGTGAGAAGAGGGGTAACTGGAGACAAACAAATTTTTCACTGCAACTAAATAAAAAATTTCATTGATTATTCTTGTGATAACTCCCACTGACAAGGGCATTGCCATGTCCAAGCACGTAATATAAGTGCTTTCACAGGAAAGGGTTAGGCCTAACAGAGTTCAGATCATAGGTACCCAAGCCCGTACAATAAATTCAATAATTATCGGCAGAGAGAAGTATCTTTACCTTAATGCCTTGCTGTCCAATACCAGGAGCTCCTGGAGGACCATAAGGACCAGGAGGACCTAGCTCACCCTAGGAAGAAACAGTGATGTCAGGTCAACACCATAGTGCTTACTGAGCAACTCTTAGAGGTATAGTGTTGCAGTAGGGGATTTGAGGGCAACAACGCCACCTCTAATGTAGTTCCTGCCTTCAAGAGTTTATAATCCATTTGTAAAAACAACACAGACCCAGGGAAAATTACCCACAAGGCCCAGTAATGACAAGATCTAGGGCCACAATGTTTCTAAGGGCACACAAAAATGTTTCAATTTTAATTTTTTAATCAGATTTTTAAATGAACATAATAATGATGATGATATAACAATGAATCAAAGCAGGACTATATTTACCTTTATGTCAACTCAGTCATGAAATTTAATTTTTGTATGTTTTATAGAAGGGATTCACAAAGGCAAAAGTTTTCAGGATCCATAAAAGTCATAATTAGGGTGACCAGATTTTAGCATCGGTAAGGCTGGACAACATGGGGGGGGGGCGGGCGGGGGCAGGGCCTGACAACAATGCAAACTTTGATAAGCAGTTCTCAATAATCACTTCTCAGCAATTATTTGTTATTATTACAGTTTAACATTATAAAATTAACAAAAATACCTTCCTATTCTCCCGCCCCTTCATGCATTCTTTCCAAAAATCAGGACTTTTTTAAAATGCCCCAGGACGCGAGACAAATTGTTGAAAAGTGGGACTGTCCCACCAAAAGTGGGGCATCTGGTCACCCTAGTCATAATGCAGCCCTCACGCATTCATTCACAACCTTTAGTAAGTGCTCTGGCTGACACATTTTGCTTTCTACCGTATGTCTATTTCTATCCCCCCCCCCCCACATCCCTGACAGAAACACTGCTCTGTTGAGTCACTGGGCAGCAGCTCTTAGGTCTCAGAGATGGAAGATGAATGATAATTGGTCATAGGCAAGGTTAGCACCTCCTTTCCCTTTGTCACTGATTGGTCTAGGTTGGTCATATGGGTCAATTCTGACCAATGAAATGTGAGAGACCTTACTGGCTGCAAAGGAGAAACATTTGTCTCTACCTCTTCTTTCCCACTCACAGATGTGGTAATGATTTTGTAACTATGAGTCAGCAATCCCTAGGATGAAAACCAACAATTATCCTGGATAACCTCACTAAGCAGTCGATCCAACCCTGGAGTACCTACCTTGAAACAATTTGTACTCAATAGCAAGAGTTGTTTGATTTAAACCACTATTAGTTAATATTTCTGTTACTAGAAGCCAGAACATTTTTAGTTAATACAGGCTACTGTGTGGCAGGCCCATAATAGAATTCAGGTATCTTAGAATTAGATGAGACCATGCACTCAAACCCTTACATTTATTTCATAGGTCAGGAACCTGAGTACAGAGAGGTCACCTGGCCTGCCCAAACTCACACATCAGTATCATTCACACAGATCCACTCTGCAGTTCTCTCAGTTTTCTGACCCTGTGGCATGATAACAGAGTGGCTACTCATTCTGGTTGCTTTTATTATAATGCTAATATAATAATGTATAAATTTCACCACATTAAAAAGCATACATACAAAGGAAATTATTAATTACCAATCTATAACTACTATTAATTTTGGGTATGTTTCCTTCCACTTTTTTTATATTCACACTTATACCTTTAATTTATCCTAAGGAAGATTTCTGAATACTCTTGTTTGAGTTAATGAATACTTGCAACTTAAAATTTCATTCAACCTAGAGATTTCCCTCTTCATGCTTGTACTAACCAACAATAAAATGAAACAGTAAATTGAGACAAGCCTTCTCTCAAATTAAAGGAAATGAAGGATTGTCACTCATGTCTCAAGTTCTTCCAGAGGTTTGTGTTTGGGGGGGAGACACGTAGAAACCAGAGCAATATTCTGTTGATATGATAGAGGCATTGCTTTACGGAAGTGTGTTGACTTTGACCAATTGTAGTACAGAAAGAGAAGAATCAAAGTCAAACCAGCTCCCCAAAAGATAAGCCAGGGCTCAAGATGAGTTAAAACAAAGGAAACCTGTTTCAAAATCAGTTGTCAGAGTTTATGATTCTTTGGAATGTGAGTGGATCAAATTCAAAAGTGCCTACCATTCATCCTGTTGAGTACAAGTCAATCTGGCACATATATCAACTTGAATTTTTCCTAGGGTCTTATTTTTCTATACAGATTAAATATAGAGCAGCCAGGTGATTGCCATTCTTATCATACATGTTCTTGGTCATGGACTCTTTCTCTCTCTTTATAAAATCAGACATAAAAGTTCTCTCTAAATCAGAAGTTGTTTTCTTAAAGTTCAACTAAGTGCTAGAGAATATTCAGTTGCCTAAAGATCCCAAACTTCTACTTCAAAAAGCGTTTTTCTTACAACTTTTTGTGTTCTCTGCTCAAGTTGGAATCTCCTTGTCAGTTATACAAGTCACAAATGGGTGACCATTTCCATCACTCACCAAATGAAACCAAGTACTTACTCTGTGGAGGGCCCTGAGGTAAATAGGGAGAAGTTTAAGACATAGCCCCTACACTTAAGGGACAAGCATAAGAAACAAAAGAGACAAAACACACCATTAAAAAATGCAAAACTGATAACGATATAAGGCCTTGAGTTGTTCACTTATTCCCATTTTCTGTCCTTTTTATATGCAGCTTTGGTTCTGTAATGTCAGAAGATATTTAAATTATACATTTGGTGGAGAATTTGAGGGTTTGTTTGCTTGTTTGTTCTTAGTAGTGAAAGCTCTGCCCTACATAGGAATACTGGAATTTCATCTTCAGCAGGTCCTTGGTCTCCCTGATCTGATGAATGAATCCACAGATCACAGATCAGTGGTAAGACAGGACTTATTTTACAGAAAAGAATACAGAGACAAAAACACCAAAGCTTCTGGCAGAGAGAAAAACCCAAGTGGGAAGAAAGCAATCTCTCTGGGTTCTTTGTCCAGGGGCATATTTATAGTCACATGGATCCTCTGTAGTTATATATGGCCAGGACTTGGTAATAAATGAATGGATACAGTCCCTTTTGTTCCCAGGCCTAGGAAACCTATAAGAAATTGACCAGGCCTAGAAAATTTACATGAAATTGACCAGTCCTAAGAAATGGGGAGTTCCCTGTTCAGCCACAAGTGCAAGGGGAGGGAGACACTAAGGCACTGGCGTCTCCCCAGCAGTTGTCTGGCCCCTCTGGCTACTGGAGCTTCCTGCTGGGCACCCTCTGCTTACCCTCCAGCCTGCTGGTTCTTCTGCCAGCTGCACTCAGCTCCACTGAGCTGGCTGGGGTGCCACCCACTCTGCATCAGCACTTTTCTGATGTTTGTTCAGAAACAAACCAAGGTCAGGCATGGTGGATTATCCCAAGTACTTTAAAAGGCCGAATTAGGAGGATCACTAGAGCCTAGAAGTGCAAGGTTGCAGCGAGGTATAATTGGGTTACTGCACAGCCTGGACAATAGAGCAAGACCCTGTTGCAAAAGAAAGTGACAGAAAGAGAGAGAAAGAGAAAAAAGAAAGGGAGAGAGGGAGGACAGAAAGAGGGGAGTTAAGGGGGAAGGAAAGGAAGGGAGAGAGAATAAGAAATTGATCAAGAGCATAGATTGGTGATAAGAAATTGATTTAATTATTACCTTGAAATGTGTGAACCAGAATAATCAAGAGGAAAAGCAACTGTCTTACCCTTTGGCCCATGAGCTTCCTTTAGTCTTGGCCAAGTACCAATAGCAACTGAGAAAGTTCTCAATATTGCCTTTTCAAGGGAATTACAGGGATCAAAGATTGCAGGGGCATTGCTTTTCTTTACCTGATCTTAGCCCTTTAGCAACACATGTTCATATTCCCTTGCTTACATTATTTCTCAGGAGCCTGGCGTCTCAACACAGGGTCCACAGACCAGCATTGGCCTACAGTTACTGTTTATTTACTATGTGTTTCCCCTTTCCCTTTCCTACAAAGATTCCTGAGGTAGTAAAGAAGGTCATAGTGATCCTGATTGTAAAATAAGATATCTGGATAAGACAGAACAGGGAGATAAGAGTCGGGGCTTTAATCAGTCTGATTTTCTGAGAATTTGCCAAGAATTTGCCAATATAGCCCTGTTAAGACTCCATAACTGATTCCTTTCCCATTAATATTCCTGCTCCAGCCCTCACCAACACAGTAGTGCCCTCAATACTACTAATTATTTCCCTACTCCACTTTTGTTAACCATCAGAGCCATTTACCAAGAGGGGAGTACAACAAAGAGGACTAGGTTAAAATGGATAGTCCAGAAATCCATTTCTCATGACCTCCATGTGAGTGTCAGCATATGTGGGGAAGTGAGGAGGTTAAATGTACCACCTTGATCCTCCTCAGAAATCAAGAACACCCATGCTATGGTCTCAAGAGCAGAGGAAGCCAAGGTTTTATTAAATCTCATTTAATCATCTAACAGCCTAGGAAATAGGGGTTTTTTTCCATTTTATGCTGTGGGAATATAATCTTTATTTTTAATTCAATTTTCAGCATGTGTGGAATCACAGGGTGAAAAAACATGGCTTCAGAGTCATTCAGAGCAGTGGAATCCTGGTTCTTTCCTTCACTAACAACTTGAGCTTTTGCAAGATCCTCATATGCAAAATGAGGATAATTATATCCACCCTGCAGCATCTTGAGAGGATTCAAGATATTGTCTATCAATCATCTAAGTCATAACCAGTCACACGGTTGCTATTGAACATGTATAGTTTCAATTATTATTCACCAGCCCTTGCTTGAGCACCAACCTGATACTAAGTGAATAACAATTTATGTCTATAATTGACTACCAGGTTACATAATTAGACACATAAATCAGATTGCACCTGCACTTTGTAGAAGTTTACAATCTGGCTGGAGAGACAAATGAATATGAAACTAAATACAAGCAGGTGAATTAGCTATAATAAAGACATTAACAGAGTATGTAAGATTCTGAGGCAGTAATGTTTAATTCTACCTTAAGGAATTGGGAAGGTTTCATATGGTAGAAAAGATAATTCATAGTTAATCTGAACGAAGAAGTAGGAATCATAGCTAATCTTACAGGAAAGAAAAGGGACAAAAGTTCAGTAAGAGGAAAGAATATGAAGCATAAAGTAACGTGACACATCCTAGGGACAGCAAGGAGCCCTGTGGGCCCAGGGAGGCAGAAATGTGACAACAGAGTTCTGTCTGGGGCAGTACTGTCCAATGGAAATCTATAGTGAACCATGTATGTAATTTAAAATTTTCTAGTAATCATAGTAAGAAGTAAAAAAAAAACTAAATTGTAATAAATAATACATTTTACTTCACCTGATAAATCCAAAATATTATCATATTGACATGTAGTCAAGTATTTTGAAAAGTATTAATGATTATATTTTTTACTATTTTTAACCCTAAGTCCTTGAAATCTGATATGTATCTTATACTTATAGCACATCTCAATATGGACCAGCCACAGTTCACGTGCTCAATGGCCACTCAATGGCTCAATGAGGCTGCCACGCTGGACAGCAGGGGTTTAGAGCAGAAGTTCAGATGAGAACCATGTACTGGCATTAAAGTAGGGTGGGAGGAGAAGGATGCATTGAGGTCTTGTGCAGAGCTGGGGGGAAAGAGAATTTCAAAAAGGACTCATCATTTCCAAAGACAGATTTATATCTTTGATTCATAGGTCTGGTCTTCCAGAACATCTTCCAGTGTTCTCTATCTCAGGGAGGAGCACCAAAATCTCTCCTGAACCACATCAAAACTTAGGGGCTATCCTTGACACTTCCAAATCCCTCCCTCACCATATGCAATGCATCTCCAACAATTGTCAATATGTCTCCTAAATCTCTCAAAACTACCTTCCTCTCCCATCTTCTACCACACCTCTACAGTCTACACCAAATTAAAATTACCTCTTGTTCAGACTATAACCAAGTCCTTAGTATTCTACCTCCAGCATGTTCTAATTTATTTCCATGACTGATGTTCAAACAATCTTCTAATTTTAATTTTAATCTGAGTAAAACCTCCCAAGGACTTTCCCTTTGCTCATGCTCCATACAGAGCACCCTACAAGGCCCTGCATGGTGTAGTCCTGCAGCCTCTGCTGTCCATCTGCCATCAGTCACTTCTCATGCACCACCCTGTTCCTGTACTTACTTGCTCCTTTCTGCCACAGGGTCTTTGCACATGATATTCCTTCTGTCTGGGATGCTCTGATAGCTCCCTTTTCAAGTCATTCTTACTCATCTTTTCAGACCTTATTCGAAGCAACATAGATTCAAAGAAGTTGTCTCTGATTGAGTGAAAACCCTATTGTAGTCATTACAATATTGATAGCTCTGTTTTCACCTTTTGCTGAGCATTCATATAGTTACAACTTCACATTTCTAGGTATGTTGCTGTGTCTCCCTCCTAGGCTGTAGGTGAGGATTCAGTGAATTTGCTCTGCTTCATATTTTCAGTGCTTAGCTAATGACCCTCACTCACTCAGTGATCTAATCACCAAACGTTTACTGAGCATCGACTAGGGAGCACGGAGTGGGCTAGTTTGGGGGAAACCCAGTCTAGGCTGGGGGAGTGGTAGGCCTGTAAATGCTCTTCTGGTTCCCTCTAGTTCACTAAGGTTTCCAACCAGAAGCAACTGCATATAAGTTACATAATGATATCAAGTCCCTATTACACAGTTTCTCCTACAGATTCACACAGGCACAATTAACCTTTTTTTTTTTCAACTGAAAGAGTAATGAAACCACAATAAAAGACCTAAAATTACACTGTAAGGAAAGTTCAGCTAAAGAAAACCAACACTCCCCCATCCATGACATTGGCTCTCCCCAAAAGCAAATCTTTCTATTCCCTAAGATAATAAATAACTAAGGGTTATCAATAACTAAGGGTTATCAAATTCGGTTGTCTGAATTGTTTGAGGACAGAACTTTACCTTTTTCTCAGATAATGTAATTATAAATAATCTAATCATATCATAGGTTATTCTTAACATTGGAAAGGTATTTTAGCAACTTTTAAAAATCATTTCCCAGATACTTCTAGTATCAACTTTAATATTTTAAATCTTTTTTTTTTTTCTTTTGAGGTAGAGTCTCCCTTTGTCACCCACGGTAGAGTGCTGTAGTGTTACAGCTCACAGCAACCTCCAACTCTTGGGCCTAAGCAATTCCCAAATAGAAGAAAGTAACCAGTGAGCATTTTGTAGGGGCAGAATGGTTCAAGAATGGCCACTATATATTCTTTGCTGAAATTCAATGAAGTGATGACTCTATACAGAGGCCTGGGAAAAAAGTCAAGAAAGGATACTTTTTTGGAAAGAAGAGGGAAGGGACAGGAAGCTAATGTTTATCAAGCATTTGTTAGCTCAAATTCCATTTTTAGCACTCCAATTTCTCTTGTCTCAGAGGAAGTATTGTATAATAAAAGACTTGTTTTTAGAAAACATATCAATATAGACTCAGTCTACGTTAGTATAGAATAGGGTTGTCAAAACACTTAACTGCTTAATAAAAATTACCAACACTAGTGGCAGTTACTATGTAATAAGTGCTACTCTAAGTGTATGATTATATTAAGTCATTTTGCCACCACCACTCTAAGAGGTAGGTACTACTCTATCATCAACCCACCATGTGCATGAGAAACTGTCACACAGACGTGAAGTAACCTGTCCACATTACACAGCTAATAAAATACAGGGCTGAGTTTTGAACCCCACTGTCTGGCATTAGAGCCAGTGTTCTCAAACACTATGACCAACTATCTCTTGAGACTTCTCAATTATTTTCTTAAAGTATTTCAAAAATCATTTGTTGTAGACCAATTTCATATCCTTGTAATAAGATGAAAAACACAAAGGTCATGGGACTACAAACTAATATGACCTTTTTGGAAGAAAGTATGGAGAATCTTCAAAGACCTCCCATTTGATCTTGCAATCCCATTGCTAGGCATCTATCCAGAAGAAAAAAAAAATCATTTTATAATAAGCACATTTGCACTAGACTTTTTATTTCAGCTCAATTTACAAAAGCCAGAATGTGGAAACAGGCTAAATTCCCACCAACCCAGGAA
>CAUYQV010001542.1:0-12370 GCA_963574575.1 Galagoides demidoff | reverse complement strand
GAATCCCCAGCCCTGGCCGCCAAACAACAATGATGATGACTGCAACCAAAAAAAATGGCCGGGCGTTGTGGCCGGCGCCTGTGGTCCCAGCTACTTGGGAGGCGGAGGCAGGAGACTCGCTTGAGCCCAGGAGTTGGAGGTTGCTATGAGCTGTGATGCCATGGCCCTCTACCCAGGGGGATAGCTTGAGGCTCCGTCTCAAAAAAAAAAAAAAATCTTGGGGTCAAGTTTTGACCCCTTTCACTCAACTGGTCTCAATGTTCTGCCAAGTCTTCCTTACAAAGGCTGACACACTGACTCTACACTCACTGCTCCCCTCTCCCCATGATCCTGTAATGGCCACCTCCACTAGCCTCACATCTTCCTGCCTCTTTCATCCCAAATCATCTGAGCACAGGGCCACAGCTACACTGCTGAGCTTGGTCATTCAGGCTGTTCATCAGCTGCTCCCAGTCTGTATCCCCAATATGGCATAGTATGGCACCATACAACAAAGGTTCACATTCTACCTGGAGACCTCAGGCTCCTTCCTTAAACTCTCCAAGCCTCCATTTCCCTGTCTGTTAAGTGGGGATATTAATCAACTCAGAGGGTAAAATGAAAAATAATCAAAAAGACCTGGCATCTAAAAATTTCTATAAATTTCCTCCACTTATTCCCACCCTCCAGACAACTCATTCTACTCTGCTTGTCTCCATGGTCCTGCCTCTCCTGGTCCCGATTTTCTCTTCCAGTTCAAATCCTATCCTTCCAGCTGGGAACTCGACTTCTCTATAAAACCTTCCATGAATAACTCTAACTTATAATGGTGGTTCCCTTTTTCTAGGTTTTCCTAAAGCATAAACCTTAGGCCTTTCCTTAGGCCTTTCCACTCTCCTGAGCCCCTACTAGTGACCCAGCTTTTTTAAGCCACCAGGCAGCAGTCTAGTACCCACCTTGAGTGCCCTCTTCCCCTCTTTCTCCAGTCTTCATGATGCCCTGCCTGCAGGGTGGGCAACCCCCAAAGCCAAACCCTTGATGGGCTTGCCAGTTCTCCTCAGTCTTACTGAGATTGACTTCCTTTACTGAGAGGCAGGATGGAATCTTCCAGAAGGCTAGAGTTGCCCAGCTCAAGATGCAATGCTGGAAAGGCATGAAAACTCAGGGAGTATTCTACTTTATTCTTTAGAGCAAGAGGTTCCTGTGCCCACGAACACCTCGTTACATTCTTCAGTCCACTGTTAACTTCAGGAGGATAGCATCGTGCACAACAAAAATGTGGTCTTAGGTGCCTGCCCTGCCTATGAGCTGCACCTGTTCTCTAAAAGCCGTTAAATTTCCCATCTGTCCTCCTGGCCTTTGCAAGAGGGTCAGAGTTGATTATCAGAAAAGCCATCCCCTCTTCCCCCAAGACCCAGGGGCTGTGTCTCTTCTCTCAGCCAAGCCTTGTGTCACAAGGACAGCTCATGCTTTGAGTTGGCCCCACCCAACTGCCTCCTCTATGTGTGTGTTAGACAGAGGGGGGCCTCTGGCCACTCAGGAGTTAAAATGGCAGCGGGACTGGAGGGGGTTGGCGTGGCTTGCAGACTGGGAGGAGGCGACCGGAGTGGGCTGGGGTTGGGAGAGCGGCAGAGAAGGGTGTGAGGATAGCGAGCGGCAAGCCGGGAGGAGGGCGCGCGCGGAGGGCGCGGGGCGCCGCGAGGGCCTGCTTGGTGCGCTCGCAGACGCGCGGCGCGCGGAGGGACGCCCGGCTCTCGCCTGCCAGCCTCCGGCCACCGCGCAGAGGGCGCGGGGAGAGGGTGGGGACCGATTGCCATTCTGCCGTCGCTCTCGGTCCTCGAACCACTCCCAGGATAACTCCACCTCGGGGAAGGCGCTCACCGAGCCTCCCTCTGCCTGTGCGGGCGGCGCGCGGCGGGAGGGCGCGGACGAGCGTTCCCCAGCCCGGCCCCGGGCGGAAGGCGAGCGGTGCGCAGCAGCGCGGACCGAGGACGGCGCCGCGGGTGAGTGTGCGGGTCCCGAGCTGACCCAGCGAGCGCCCCTGAGGCTGCTGGCGTGAGTGAGGGGGACGCGGCGGGAGCGGCCGGAGCAGCAGCCTCCCGGCGCCCAGTTCCTGCCCCGGCGGCCCCGCAGCGCCGCCCGACCCGGGTGGAAGCGGGGGAGGGGTGCGCCGCTGCCTTCCGCTGAGATGCCTGCAGGGGAGCTGGTGACTTGGGAGAGGGGAGAAGGAAGGAGAGCTCGAGAATGCAAAGAAGGTGGCGGACGGCACAGGCTGGACCCGAGCGGCAGGGCTGGGGACGTCTGGGCCTTCACCCGGGGAGACCCGAACCTCCCTAAACTGTTGCTGGGTAGAGAGGGGCCCGTGAGATTTTGAGGAGCCGAGAGGTGGCAGAGAGGTTAGGGAGGGCGTGACGGGGGCGGACTGGCAGGCTGGAAGAGCTCCAGAGCCTAAGGGACTTTTCCCTTCCTTGGAGCTCCACTGTCCGTGCGGTGGGACAAGGTGGCCTTGGGTCTGTCCGAAGTACCTAGAACCAGGAGCCAGGCTCCTTTCTGGCCGACTGGCTAAGGTCTGACCGCAACCTGGGATGGGACATTTGGGATGGGGGATGGGCCAGCCTTAGGCTCAGCCTGGGGGCTCAGAGTGAGAAGCGGAAATGGAAGGGTGGCTCTGAGCCCACCGCAGCACCCTGGAGACCGGATGGGTTGGCCAGCCACAGGTGGGCCGTCTGTCCTGCTGGCGAAGGGCAGGGCTGCTTGCAGCTTCTGGCTGCCAAGCTGCTGGGCCGGCGAGGAGTCGCGGGGCGAAGGGGAACTGAGCTCCATCTGGGGCTGAACTGAGAAGCTTAAACCATGCATGCGACCTGGACCTGGGCATGGGCCTTAGGGGTGTTGCTGTGCTCCCCCTCTGTCCCTGTCCTTCTTCCCCCACCAAACGGAACAGGAAGGAAAA
The DNA here is from genome assembly GCA_963574575.1 of Galagoides demidoff. NCBI lineage: Eukaryota > Metazoa > Chordata > Mammalia > Primates > Galagidae > Galagoides > Galagoides demidoff. The sequence continues at coordinate 9,441 of CAUYQV010001542.1, read as the reverse complement.
TGTCAGCTGGGCTTTGTGCTCTGTTCCTCAGGCTGCCGCAGCTCCCATCTGTTGGAGCCAACGCAGCTTCTAATTGGGCAAATGGCAGGGTTGGAGGGGGTGGGCTGGGCACAGAGTCAGTAGCCAGAGATGGACTGGCAGGTCCTCAGCTTGAAGACCCCAGGAGGTGAGTAGTGGAGATAACAGCCTCCCCAGGTCGGGGCAGTACAAGTGGCTTCCTGCCAGCCCAGCGTGGTCACATCACGAGGGGAAATCTAGGTCTCTCCATGCCCCCCTTCCCCACCAGCCAGAGATGGGCTCTGGCCCAGAGTTCTTTCCCTGAATAAGGCCTCCAGAATCTCCTCACACTGCCCACTGCTTCTTAAAGATCCCTACAGAAAAGAGCTGGGCATGGCCTGACCAGGGCTGTGTACAGGGCACTGGGGCCCCTTGTCTGTGAATTCTGTTGCTACCAGAAGTCACATGTGGATGGCCTGACCCACCTTACTGGTCAGGTGCTGCTGTGGGGAAAGGATGGAGAGAGAAGGGCAAGCTGGGGGTCTGAGCCCTTGGTCTTTGTGTTCCCTGGGCTGACTCAGACTGTCTTTTCCTTCCTGCCTAGGGGTTTCCTCCAGGCCTTGGATCAGACCTTATTATTTGGGAAGTATGGAAGGAACTGAGGCCTCAGTGCCTCAGGGATTGAGATGTGTCCAGGGTATGGCACTTAGGAGCACCCCCAAATCCACATCCTTTCCCTAACACAGCCTGTGTCCCTCTAGGGAGATACCAAGCGACACTGAGAACTCCACAGCTGAGCTAAGACAAATTCTGCCTGGTCTAGAACAGCAGGTTCCTCTCTAATTCTCCAGGATTCTTCCCCATTCTCTTTTTCCCAGAGTCATTGTCCCCTCCCCCCTCTTCCTCCTCTCTCTCTTTCACTCTCTTTCCTCCTCAAACATCTCTCTCTTTTTTTGGAGACAGAATCTCACTATGTCGTCCTCAGTAGAGTGCTGCGGCGTCACAGCTCACAGCAACCTCAAACTCCTGAGCTTAAGTGATTCTCTTGCCTCAGCCTCCCAAGTAGCTGGGACTACAGGCACCCGCCACAGTGCCTAGCTTTTTTTTTTGTTGTAGTTGTCGTTGTTTAGGAGGCCCAGATTGAGTTCGAACCCACCAGCCCTGGTGTATGTGGCCGGCGCCCTAACCGCAGAACTAAAGGCTTGGACAAACCTCAAACATCTCTCATTTCCCTTTCCCATCACACAGCTCTCCCTCTTCTTTCACCCTCCTCCTTCTTCCCTGGACATCTCTTGCCCGGAAGACCTTCCTTCCAGGTCCCTGTCTCCATCTTTGTCCTGCTTCTGTAAACTGCAGCTCAAACCATAAGCCAGGCATGCGGCAGCTACCGCTCTTCCTGACGGTGGGAGCACATGCACTGTTGGCTTTGCTGCATCCCTTTTGCAGAGAAGCCTGACTGGTGGGCCTGGCACCTGCATTTGCCTGGTCCCCGTGTCCCCTGCATCTTATCATTTACTTACCCCCTATTCCCCACACCCTTATTTACTTTATTTGAAAGGAAAAAGAAAAGCCATTGCTTTTTAAAAAATTCATGTATTCACCAATTATTTATTGAGTACCTACTATGTGCCAGGCACTATTTTAGGAGCTGAGGATACAGCAATAAACAAACCTCTATATCTCAAGCAAACCACACTTATCTATACGGACTTTCTGGACTTGCTGGCTGGCTAGTTCTGTGCCCACCAGGCTCTTTCAAAGATCCACAGCTTGGGGTTTGTGGGGTGTGTGTGTGAGGAGTTTGAACAGTGGTAGTAAGTTATCATCATTATACTGAGTGACCTCTAACATGCCAGGCCCATCATCTCCTTATTATATAGCAGGCACTGCTTAAGTCATCCTGTCCTTAAGACGTTTCTGACCCAAAAGGATGGACCAGTTCATATGCCACTGTTTATCTGGGAGGCCAGGGCAGAGTAGATTGATGCTTCTAACAGAGAAGGGAGAAAGAAATAAAGTTATTATTGAATACCTACTATGTACTAGTCTGTGTTAGGAGCTTTACAAAACTTGTTCTATTCAATCCTGACAGCCTTCTAAAATCTGCATTATCTTCCCATCTTTTCTAGCTGAGGAAATTGAGCCCTGGAGAGGATAAACCATTTGCCCCCGGCTACATAGGTCTCCATTCTGAAATCACTGATTATCTACAGTACATTTGGCTCCTACTATGACTATGACATCTGGTAACTTTTATAGTTATGTTGAGGCATACATTTTAACCTAATTTTTTAGGAATGGACCTTGTCTTCTAATTAAAATATTATAATATATAAGGATTTGCTGAATGGTTGCATGAATAAGCTTTCTCAAGTGATCAGGGAAGGCTTCCTAGAGGAGTTGGGACCCTGGAGGAGGAAGCAGGAGGGATTATTACTCTTCCTGACACCATGCAGAAGTATGAGAAGCTATAGGCAGGCAGCCCTTTCCCCCTAACACCTCCCACCTGCATCCAAGTAGAGTACATGGGAAATTATTGTTTTCATTCAGGGTGAGGGTCTATGAACTTGGTCTGTGGCCAGGCTGATAAGTTAGTGTCACTCATGTTCTTACCCACCTTGGGTAAGTCAGGACCCTTCAAAAACTCCAAGGGAAAAGGGAGCAGGAAACTTCCAAGCCTCCAAGGACTGGACAAGGACAATGATTAGAGGCTAGAAGAAGCCAAGAGAGGGGAGGGTAACCAAGGAACAGAAGAGAAGAAGACGGAGGCAAATGAACTGAGAAATGAAAAACAGAAGACGTGGTGCCTGTGGCTCAAGGAATTGGGTGTCGGCCCTGTATACCAGGGGTGGCAGGTTCAAGCCCAGCCCTGGCCAAAACTGCAAAACAATAACAAAAACCAACAGAAGACAGGGCTCAGCACCTCTAGCTCAGTGAGTAGGGTGCTGGCTACATATACTGAGGCTGGTGGGTTCGCGCCCAGCCCAAGCCTCCTAAACAACAATGACAACTGTAACCAAAAATAGCCAGGTATTGTGGCGGGTGCCTATAGTCCCAGCTACTTGGGAGGCTGAGGCAAGAGAATCGCTTAGGCCCAAGAGTTTGAGGTTGCTGTGAGCTGTGATGCCATGATACTCTTCTGAGAGTGACATAGTAAGACTCTGTCTCAAAAAAAACAAAAAAAACAAAAAAAAAACACAAGACAGAAGACATATAAAAAAAGTCATAGCCAGATAGGACAGATGGCGGTGTGTGGTTGGATTGTTAAGAGAAGACAAATCAGAAGGATGCCTTTATCTTTTATTTCCCTGGGGCCCTTGGTTGTGCAGGTGTACAGCTCAGAGGCTGAAAATTCACCAAGTTAGTTTCAATTTGGCATTTGATTACTCACCCCATCTTTTTCTAAGTACCTACTATGTGCTCACCCCTGTGCTAGGAACAAAGAAACAGATTCAGATGTCCCTACCTTGAAGGAGTTCATGGTAAGAGTATAGATTCTAGAGCAGGGGTCCTCAAATTGTGGCCCGCCCACTGGGTGTTTTTACCGCTGCTGCCTGTCCTGCTTAGCAGCCAACTTGTCCCGGGCCCGCAGTCCGGCCCTCCAACAGTCTGAGGGACAGTGAACTGGCCCCCTGTTTAAAAAGTTTGAGGACCCCTGGTCTAGAGCCACACATTTGGAATTTAAATCCAGGCTCTGTCACTTTTAGCTGGATAACACCGGGCAAGTCATTTAACCTCTCCTTGTCTCAGTTTCCTCATATAAATGGGATAATAATACATGGTAGTATCTACTTCATAGAGTTCTTATGAAGATTAAATAAGTTAATACATGTAAGGAGCTCAGAACAGTGTTAAGATACGGTGAGTGCTATGTGTGCATTATTATTATTACTGTTATTAGATAGAGGAGTCAGTCCTGTAGACAATAATGAAACAAGTGTTAGAATACAAGGATAAGCAGATAAAGAGGTAACTGTCTCTGTATGGAGATTAGGAAAGGGTTGCCAAAGGACATAATATTTGGGCCAAGGCTTGAAAAAAAACAGGTAGAGGTGGTGGGGCTTGGGACATGTATCGTCCCTTATGGATGTCACTGTCACACTGACACGTTCCCTCAGCCTCTTTGCCTCCAGTGCTGAGAGCTGGGCTTCCAGTGGGGCTGGCTGGTTGCCCAGAACATCCCCACACTCTTTGGTCTAAAACAGTCAGCTTCTGGGCGGGGGACTGGTGCATCCCTGCTGGATTTGATCTCATGACCTTGGGCTCCTACAGTTCTAAGCCATCAAGCAGACTCTGCTCCAAACCCAGAGCCGCCATGGTCTTGCCCTCAGGCTTCTGGCACTTCCTGGGAATGTGGGAGATGCCTTTTAGGAGGTGAGTTCAACCAGGTCTGGTTTGGAATTCGGTTTTTCTCTGTATGTTTCTTCCACCCACACCTTCCCTGCTGCTTAGCATTTGATGGACTTGAAGTGAGTTCCAAGATGTAGCACAAACAGAGGGTTCCTGGGGCAAAAGCTGTTTCTTAGTCTCCACCTCTTACGTTGTAATGACACTAATTATGACACCTAGCACTTACTGAGCATTTACTATGTGCCAGGCACGGTGCCAACTGCCTTACAGGCATTATTTCATTATGCCTTTAAAAACACCCCTACCTATTAGGTAGGTACTCTCATTATCCTTAATTTAAAAGTGAGGAAACAAACTCAGACTTGCTAAGGGCACATAGCTAGGAAAAAAACAAAAACTAAAGGAGAGATTTAACCTTTCTCTCTGCCGTAGGACTTCTGCTTCACCACGCCTTAGAATATAGTGTCCCTGGGGTCTTGGAGGTGCTCTGGGGTCCTTAGCCATTCTCCTCTCTCCCTGCAGTAAGAAGTTCCCCAAGCCAGCCCTGTTAGAAACAGTGACTGCCTTTTCCCTTCTCGGGATCTGCAGAGAGGGTCTCCCTGAACTCCCCTTTTTCTCCTTCTCCTGTAGGATATGCTATTTGAGATCCAACATTGTTTCCTTCTGTCTCAGCTAAGTGCTTCAGGGCTGCCTGAAACTTAGGAGTCAGTGCCCGTGGACATATGGTGGGAACCATGCAAGGCAATTCCCGGGAGACATGAGAATGGTAGGCAGACCCCAGATGAGGCAGGGGGAAGGCTTAAAATTCATGCTGTCTGTGAGATGTTTCTAGCAAGGCAGGCTCGCTCATGTATCATGGGAAGAACAAGTACAATTGATCCTATTTACAAATATCTCACAAGGCAGATCCTTCAGGGGAAAAAAGGAAACATGGAAGAAAGGGGCAATGATTATTCGGCAGCCAGTTTGGGTCCCCCAGGAAAAGCGGGTCTGTCTTATCTGATCCTTTCAGGGAGAAAGAAAAAAGGGAGAGGGAAGAAAGGCAGGAAAGGTTGTGTTCATGGAGCATTCACAGGTGGCTGGTGAAAGTGTCTGTCTTTGGCCTAGGAGGGCAGAGGTGGTGATGCCTAGAAGTAGAATGACCACAGAGGGGAACTGCTGGGCGGGCTAGACAGTTAAAAGCTTCGGGGAAGGGGAAAGGGAAGAATTTAACACTTTCCTGTTTTCTCCTAACACACAGCTCCCAGGGGAAGGAAGTTAGCTCGGACAGCTCCAGTCCTCTGAGCTTCAGAAGGTATCTCCCCAGCCTGGGCCTGGAGGTTGAGTGGTAGAATCCCACATTTCAGGGGAACCTACAGAATTGTACTGTCCACTGCGTGACTCTGAGTGCAAGCACACCTCAGCCATCTCAGACACAGGGTGGGGCTGGCACCTCCTTATTCAGCAAGTATTTCTTTTCTTTTTTTTTTTTTTGAGACAGAGTCTCGTTATGCCCTCAGTAGAGTGTCGTAGTGTAGCATCACAGCTCACAACAACCTCAAACTCTTGGGCTTAAGCGATTCTCTTGCTTCAGCCTCCTGAGTAGCTGGGACTAGTATCTGTACAGGCACCTGCCACAACGCCTGGCTATTTTTTTGTTGTTGCAGTTGTCATTGTTTTTGGCAGACCTGGGCTGGGTTCAAACCCACCAGCCTTGGTATATGTGGCTGGTGCCGTAACTGCTGAGCTATAGGTGCAGAGATTCAGCAAGTATTTCTGAAGCACACTGCCAGCCACTGGGGGTGTCAACCAGACAGACCTCTCCCCTGCAGGAGCTTTTAGTTCACTGTCTGTCTGAGGGTACAGTAAAATAAACTTATAAAGTAAATGGCATTATTAGAGTATGGTAAGTGCTTAGGAGAAAAATAAAGCAGGGAAGGGAGATAGAAGAGTCATGTTGGGAAGAGGGGAGTTTGTAATTATGGGCAGGGTGGCATCTGAGTAAAGACCAGGGGGCAGCACAGGGGCTAGGGAATGTGGGCAGAGGGAGCAGCGTGCCTGGTGGGTCTGAGGTACCCAGGAGGCTGTTTTGGCTAGAGGGCAACAGGAGATGAGGCTGGAGAATAAGGAGGTGGCTAGGTCTGGGGGAACCATGGATCTGGGTGGAGCTGGATATTTTCCCTGAGTAAGACGTGAAATGGCCCCTTATACAGTTGGAGTGTGGGGTAAAAACCCCAGCGTGTCGGCTATCCATTCCAGCGTCTGGCTCAGTGGCTAGTTCTGAATGATTGGACTCTCCAGCCCTTTGAAGCCATTTCAGTCAATCAGTGCGTACCCACCATATTTTTTGAGCATTGTCCTAGGCGGTGTGGGGTGTGAGAGAAGAGAAAAAAAGCATAAGACACAGTCTTTACTGGGAAGGAAACCTACAGCTCAGTTGTTGGGGAGGCAGAACTTATACTCACAAAAAATAATGAGGGAATAATACCAGACAGTATTTAAAACGAGTGCTAAACTGTGTGATTTAGACTATAAATGTTATCAGAACTGTGAGCTGTGTGTGGGAGTATATAGGGAACGCTTCCTCAGGGGGGTGCAGCTGATTTGGGCCTGGAAAACAGAATGGGCTCAGCTCTGCAGAGGGGAGGGTTCCTGCAAGGAGAACTTGGGGCTTGTGCTGGAGAGAGGGGGAGAAGGGTGGCCAGACTGGAGGGGAGCACACCAGGTGGGAGCAAGGGTGCCAGCCTGGCAGCTCCCAAGTGCGGGGACTTCTGTCTCTGGAGAGTCCCTGTCCCTCCCACCCACCCACCCCCATCTGAGTTTCTGATGTTTCCTTTGCTCTCAAGGGACAATGAGAACAGCCCTTTACAGAGGGAAGTCCATTATCCATTCTTATCCTCTCCTTCCCAGGGCCAGCTGATCTCTGATCTGAGAAGCCCTCTTGCTATGAGAGGGTCCTGTTTCCAGCTCTAATCGTTCTCATAGATCCGTATTCTCCTACTGTGTTGCCTTCAACCACCCCACCTCAGCCCACCGATGTCTATGGCGCTGGTCTCTGGAATTCCCTTGGGCTCCATTTGCTGGCCCAGGCTGCAGCCAGGGCCTCTTCTCCCTCCTCCCACTGCTGGGGCTCCTCTTGGTGGGTTACTCCTGTGCCATTCCTATTAGTTTTATACATTGTGAACCAGAAATAAAATCGCACCCAAATGGGCACACTCCTCCGCCCCCCATGAGACATGTGTCCCCTCCCTGGATTTCAGGGCCGTGACCAACCCCGTGATATGTAGGAGATTGCTAGAGTAGAGTGGACTGGGGTCTATGGGTGATGCTCTCACATAGGTAGAGTTGCTGTCCTCCCTGCCTCCAGCTCTAGGCAAAGAGCAGCAGCTAGGAGGCCCCAGGGCAGCTTGCTCCCCTCCTCTGGGCCCTTGGGAGCCTGAGAAAGGAGGGCACGATGGCTCCACCTTGGTCCTCTGCACAGCCACCTACAAGATGTGGAGGCTGAGCCTGAGGTTTTTATCCTCCTGGTTCAGAATCCAGACAAAATGTAACCAGTTGGAGCTGGGTTAAAGTCCATGTTTCCCACCATCTGCCTTTGGGCATTTTACATAAACTCTCTGAGCCTCAGTTTCCCCATGTATAAATCTGAGTTAATGAAAGCCACTTTGTAGGATTGCTAATAATAAGAGGCAACATTCCTGGGTCCTTATCTCATTTAATCCACATGTTGTTATGAAGTAGATATTATTTTCCTCGATTTTGTAGTCGAGGAAACTGAAGCCCAGAAACATTAAGTAACTTGCCCGACGCCACAGGCAGCCAGCAATTGGCAGAGCTGGAGTTCAGCCCCAAATCTTTCTGACTCCAGAGCCCTGCTTCTCAACCACCATATTAAACGAGCTAATCTGTGTAAAGTGCCTGCTAGAAGTAGAAGCTCAATAAATGTTCCTGCCTCTTCTCCAGTTTCCCCAGGGCCACTCCTCCAGAGAATAGCTTTCCCCTTCTGCATCACATTTCTTTTCCATGATCCTCTGGGACACATGATAGAAACAGGAATAGGAATGAGCTGCATTTTATACCAAAGGGGGGGGGAAGGGAATAAGGCTGAGAGAGGTGAGTAATCTGCATAAAATCAAACCTGCCCTCTCCCCAAGCTGTGCAGCATTTATCACCCTTAACAAGCTACAGGGCTGTGATTAATACCCAGGGCACCTTTCTCATAAGAGTTTTGTTATTCAGCCCCACTGGGTCCCAGGCAGTTGGCAGACGGTGTCTTTCAGAGATGAGAAAATGCTGTTTGAAAGAAGAACTATCATCCCCAGGGGCGAGGGAGAGCCTGTTTTACCTGCAGGTGCCTGAGTCGATCACTTTGGGCCTGGGAAGGTGCAAGCAGGAAGGTTCTATGATCTATACCTTCTGGACTCAGGTAAGGTTTCTGGCATTTGTAATTAGCAATCTGGGATGCCTCTGGACGGATCTAGGAAGAGGATAGTGCTACAGGTCAAGGTGTGGTAAGAAAGGATGGTATCTCAGCCTTAGGACTATTAGATTGGTTTGCCTTTTGTGACAGGTAAAATGTCCATGTGTGAACACACACACATATCTCCGCACAGTCCACCAGAACGACCTAAACCTGAAAAATTCATACTGTTTTTTTAGACAGCGTCTTTCTTTGTCACCCTTAGCAGAGTACCATGGTGTCACAGCTCACAGTAACCTCAAACTCTTGGGCTTAAGTGATTCACTTGCCTTAGCCTCCCAAGTAGCTGGGACTATAGGCCCCCACTACAACGTCTAGCTATTTTTTAGAGACAGGGTCTTGCTCTTGCTCAGGCTGGTCTCCAACTCCTGAGCTCAGGCAGTCTACCCGCCTGAGCCTCCCAGAGTGCTAGGATTACAGGCATAAGCCACGCCCTCCAGACTAACATTCATACTTGTCAAGCAAACCCCAGGTTCCTGAGTCTCAAACTATCTCCCTGGGTAGAGTGCTGTGGCATCACAGCTTACAGCAACCTCCAACTCCTGGGCTCAAGCGAGTCTCCTGCCTCAGCCTCCCAAGTAGCTGGGACCACAGGTGCCTGTCACAACACCCGGCTATTTTTTGGTTGTAGCCGT
>CAUYQV010001536.1:0-18527 GCA_963574575.1 Galagoides demidoff | reverse complement strand
GGGGGCGGGGTAAGGGGGCCGCAGGTTGCCCTTCCCCGGCCCGCCCCCTCGGCCGGGGGAGCCGTTCGCGGGGCAGTAGGGGGGGGGGGGGGGGGGGGGGGTGGGGGGGGGGGTGGGGGGGCGGTGCGGCCGGGGGGGGGGGCTGCGGCCCCCGGCGGGCGGGGGGGCGCGGGCCCCCCGCCTGGAAGATGCCGGGAGAAACCTGGGCTCCGGCAGGTTCATCTGTGGTTGGAGAGTGGGGGTTTCTGTTCTGTGATCATTGGGGGGCTTAGGGCTGTTTGCCTCTGTGCTTGTTTTCTTGCTAAGACATAGGAGACCCTGACTCATTGAGGATGTTTTTCCATTTTTGTTTTTATTTATTTATGTATTTATTTAATAATGGAGGAAGGAGGAAAGGAAGGAAGGACGGGGTCTGCCAGGCTGGCCTTAACTCCTGGGCTCAAGTGATCCTTCCGCCTCAGCCTACTGAGTTGCTGGAACCACGGGCTCATGCCACTGCCTTTGATGGATTGTTTTTATTGAGTAAAATCAAGAAATAAGGGAAAATCACATAGTCCAGAATTGTTTCATGGTAAGGAAAGTTAATTCAGTTTGGGTTTAGATTTTGTGTGTGGCCAGAGTCATTTAATCAGGTGAACTTCTAATGACACGACACATTTCATATATAAGTGAAGTGGAGATGGTTCAGAAATGGAGAAAAGTTCAGATTTTGTTTTTCTTTCTTCCTTTGTTAATTGTAGTGAAGGAACCAGACCTGTCCAAAGCACGTAATATGTGGCGATGACTGAGGCGTGCAAGTGATGTCTGCAAAATTCAGTTCAGAAGCAATAATGGCTCCAATATATTAGGACATACAGAGAGTGTTTCCCTTTTATGTGTGAGGCCTCCAGAGGGACTGTGAGTACTGTGCAGTGGGGTGCACACTGGACAACTTAAGCTCATTTTGAGGCTTAGAAAGGTGAGAAATTAATAATAGCATTAATATGAGGTTAAAATGACTTTTATTTATTATTTTTTTGAAGGCGCGGCATTAACGAGAATAGCAAATTGAGCTCCCTCACCCTTAGGAGGAAAGGTTTATCCCTGCTGGACAGCTATTGAGTCGGAAAGGGTTCGTGAGTTCTGGAGAGCAGACCCCGGGAGTGTCCTCTTTGGGGGCACACCTCAGTGCGTGTCACCCAGAGGGAGGCGGCTGTGAGAGAAAGCAGCTGAGCAGACGGCACCGAGGGGTCCCCCCTCATCTTGTGTTTGGCTGTAGCTGTGCCCACAAGCAGCTGGTGCTCTGTGCTGACTGCTTGTCTAGACACAGTGAACACACTTCTGGTTTGTTGCCAAGGTTCAGGGAGAGGTGAGGTTGACAGGGCCCTGAGCAGATGGCTGCCAGCAGGCTGTAAAGGAGTAAATGCCCCCTTTCCTTAGAACTGTCCCACTCGAGCCCACCCACCAGTAACATCCCTTGGTTCCAGGGCAGGAGTCTGTGGGGAAGAAAACGGGTACCCGGTATGGCCCTGACCTTTTGTAGAAAGTGAGAGCATACTTTGCTGTTAAAGAAAGCCCATGTTTGTTTTATTTTAGCATCACCTGCTGTTCACATGAAGGAAATGCTCAGCAGTGAAAACCACCTCATCCCTTGCTTCCCTCCCACCGCTGATGACAAGCTGTTTGACTTACAGAAGGTGTCTGATGACTTGATTTTATCATGAAGGAAAGCCTGTTCAGGGCAGCTACAGTCCAAAGGCCTTTTAATTGAATGAGGTGGCATTATTAGGGAAAGCACTCAGGAGGAATCTGCACCCGGGGAGTTGCACAGTGTTGGGGCAGCTGTGAAATGTGCCGATTAGCTAAGTTGGGTCACCCCAGCATGGAGACGGCCCCTGTTCAGTGGGGTATTGGTGTGACAGGTGGCAGAGTTCTTGGCACCCACCACGGTGCAGGTTGTGCCATTTGCTCCATTTGTTGTGGGTGTGCCTGCATGTCATAATAAGGACAGCAAGGATGTTTGTCCGTAGCTGTACTAAAAGGACATAACTAACATATCGGGGGAGGGGAGTCAGATCTTCCTTGAGTGACTTTCCTACTTTAATTTTTCAAGTATGATGTGGTGGTTTATTAACTTTAAGAATACAGAGGATCACTCATTCTCTGACTTGATGGTTTTGTAAGGAGAAGGATGCCTTCTGTCCTGAGACAGAAGATAGTATAAAATACAGGAAAGGTTTTATGTGGGTCATTATGAAGGTTTAAGATACACAGAAAGCAAGAAATGTAAAATCCTCGTGGACGGAAAGAAATGAAGCCCTCCCAGCAATAGCAACCAGCCAAGCAAGTTGGAACTTGCTCAGGTGAATCAGAAAGGATGCTGTCGACTGTGTCTGTCTCAGAACTTTCCTAGTGTCCCCCGTATCGGCCACGTAGCATATGTAAACTGGTGTTTAGTGTAGTGAGCACCCTATGTGTGGTATTATTTAATAGTTCTCTCAACTTTAAAGGGTCTCTGAGATGTTTGGACTAAAATTACAGATTTCCTGGGAAGAAATGTTATTTAGTGGAAATAGCATTCGACTTTGCCACAGTTACCTTGGAGTGGCAGTGCCTATACTTTGCATTGAGAGGAATGCCGGGTTTTCTTGGTAAATTTCCCCTACTATGTCTCTGTGTTTGAACAGCAGCCTTCCCTCTCTTCCTGGTCAGTGTTCAACACTGCTCGTGGTGACTCTGGCGGCCCTCTCTTTGGTTCCTTCCCTGAATGTCCTATCTTCCATGCATTCCTGTTCCTCATTCCATTTTCTAGGAGAAAAACCTTCTTGACTTGCCCTACCTTTTACCTTGAGGATGCTGTGAGTAACCATGGGGCCCAGAAAGGGAGTTTGAAGGCAAATTCAGTGAAAATATAGTTAATTATGGGCTTTGTGTAGTGGACAGAATCCCAGACAGGGCGAGGTGGGTGAGATTGTTTCTCGAGATTTCATTCCATCTGCTTTACACACATCAAACTCTTTATACATAGCATATAGGTGACAGCAGGCTATAGTCTCTGACTGCTTTATTTTGGTAACGTTTTTGCCTGGTACACATACGTTGACTCAGCATACCAGAATTTTTTGGTCCTTACTCATATATGTAAGCCTCCTTGACCCTGTTGTTAATCCTTAGAGCTAGGTATAATTAGCCCTAAGAATGATTGCTCACTTGAACATCCTGAAATTCTTTGCTGACCAATTCATTCTGTGGCAATGTTGCCAGGAAGTTCTGCTGGCAACAGAATAAAGCCAGATGTTAGATAGTTGGGAGACGTATGTCCTAGAGCACAGGTGGCTTGGGATATTGGGAGAAATGTCTCTTTTTTCTTTCCAACAGTTACAAGTTTATAGAAATGAGGGCTAAAAACATAAATAGAAAAACCAAGTCATTTAAGTCTGCTTCATGGCCGTGCTCTGCCTGTGTCTGTTTGGTGACATTCCTCCGGTACACCAAGGGACCCGGGAGGAAGGCCAGAGGCCGACGCAGAATCCTGAGCTTGCTTGCTCTTGCTAGGGGAGAGCAGCTTTGAAGCTTTCATCTGGTGTGAGCACTGCTTCTGGCATTTGCTTACACTTTGGCTTTGATGTCTTGATGGGTTTCAGTGACTTAGGTCACTGGGGAATTTTTATCATGCCTTTAATTCGCTGTGTGTATAAAGGCAGGAACTACTTGACCCTTATCTTCTAGGATTACAGATTTTATCAGGCATGATGTCACCGTCCACAGGATGGCGTTGTCCACACCACTGCCTGGAGAGAGAACACTCTGTAAACCTTCCCACAGTGCCCTTTTTTCTCATCGTAAACACACAGTTACCATTTGCACAGTGTTCTCATGCCTTGTCTTTTCTTTTTCTTTTTTGAGACAGAGTCTCACTACGTCACCCTGGGTAGAGTGCCATGGTGTCACGGCTCACAGCAACCTCAGACTCTTGGGCTTAAGCGATTCTCCTGCCTTAGCCTCCCAACTCATGTTTTCTCTGTCCACACACTGAGTGTATGTTAGAAGCACTCCAGCCGGGTGGGTTCAGATCATCCCATTAGGTCCTGCCTCCAGGAGTGCACCGCTGAGTGGGCTGCTAGAGCTGGGACAAGTGATGACTCAGAGAGAGGAAAGATGGGCTGGCAGCCAACCAGGAAGGTCTTTCCTGAGGACAGGGCAGTGGAGCTGTGCTTTGAAGCTGAGCCAGGCTTGAGATGCAGGTGTGAACCTGTGTCAGCCTTACCAAGCTCTTCAAAGCTGGGAACTAGAGCAGGAAATCCTGCGGGGGGCGGGGGGGGGTGTAGAGGGGGGTTGGGGGGTGCTGCAGCAGAAATGGAGGCTTGAGGGAGTGCTGGGGAAGAGGTTGTACAGACTCATCTGGAGAGAGGTGTCTGCATCTACCCCATGTGATGCAGATGCCGCGGGCCTTGGGCGCATGTTCTGAGAACCCCTGGGTTAGCCTACCGAGAGCCTAGGAGCATACCCTTCCTTCTGTGGAAACTGGTTCCAGAGAGACGGAGAGCTGATGGTTCCGGAGCAAGGGGGAGATCTGGGCAGAGCTGTGTTGCCAGGAGATTCATTTGGCAGGAGCTAGAGACAGACTGGGAAGGGAAGAGGACTTCCTGCAGGACTAGCAGGAAACAGAAGGAAGAACAGGGTCAGAGCTGGGGCTTCATTTGATGTTTAAAGATTCGGTTGCCAAGCAAATCCCCCTGTCCCCCCATGCCAGCTGTTCCTGAAGCATGTGCCCCTCCCCAGACTCTGAGGTCTGACATCAGAAAGCTCCAAGTATATGTGTTACTTCCAAGCCCGGCCCTTTATCCGCAAGGCCTTTCCCACTTAGGGCTCTTTCAAACCCTAGCCAGCATTCCACTAGAACCTCTGAAAGTTGACCACCCAAGGGACTGTGACAAACTGGTCACCATACGGAGATGGTCGCTGTAAGGAACTAGGCCTACTGTACTGGTATGTGGTATATGTCTGTTCTATGAAAATTAGGCCAGCTTAAGGAGGTGGTCATTATAGGGAGCTGGTCAGCTATGGAGGGTCTACTGTGGTTATTTTCCCAGCACCCTTAACCAAACTCAAAGCCTCCAGCCCCCCACTTTTGCAGCCCTCCCGATCATAGTGTCCAAGCAGGGTGTAGATTGGGGACATGGGCTCCCTGCAGGCCAGGGCTCCTCCCTCCCAGCCCCCTCCCTCAGCTCCAGCTTTCTTTGCTTGGTACTTTGCTTTCTTACATAAAGTTAGGAAAGTAGGCTCAGCGCCTGTGGCTCAATCGGCTAAGGCGCCAACCACATACACCTAAGGTGGCGGGTTCGAATCCCTAGCCCAGGCCTGCCAAACAACAATGATGGCTGCAACCAAAAAATAGCCGGGTGTTGTGGCAGGCGCCTGTAGTCCCAGCTACTTGGGAGGCGGAGGCAGGAGACTGGCTTGAGCCCAGGAGATGGAGGTTGCTATGAGCTGTGATGTCATGGCACTCTACCCAGGGGGATAGCTTGAGGCTCTGTCTCAAAAAAAAAAAAAAAAAAGTTAGGAAAGTAACCCAACACGTGATTTTTTTTGAGGAGAGGGAAGGAATTTTCTTCTTTGTGAATAATAAAGATTTTATTAATGCAGTTCTTCTCATAATTTCTTTTGAAAATGAAACAGAATATTTGATCTCTAGATCTGTGGGGGGTTTTTTCTGTTTGTTTTTTTTCATTTCAAATTAATAATATTTTCGTTCAATTCTTTTTTTTTTTTTTTTTTTTTTGAGACAGAGCCTCAAGCTGTCCCCCTGGGTAGAGTGCCATGGCATCACAGCTCACAGCAACCTTCAACTCCTGGGCTCAAGCGAGTCTCCTGCCTCCACCTCCCAAGTTGCTGGGACCACAGGCGCCCGCCACAACGCCTGGCTATTATTTGGTTGCAGCCATCATTGTTGTTTGGCAGGCCCGGGCTGGATTTGAACCCACCACCTTAGGTGTATGTGGCTGGTGCCTTAGCCACTTGAGCCACAGGCATTCAATTCTAATGTAAAGTTCAAGTTGTAGTTGAGCAGTTCACCCAGGGGGCATGCTGAACACCCTCACATTGTGCACATTAGTTGAGATTCTGCCAATCCACCTTCCACCTCCTCTCCCCTCACCCTCGAAAGACTGTATTTGTGTTTTATCTTTTGTGTGGGCATGTGGCTATTTATCTGTTGGTTTCATATTATTGGTGAGTACGTTGGATACTTTTCTCCTCATTCTTGAGATAGTTTACTGAGAAGAATGTGTGGTTCTTGATGTTCAAGGGCGTCCCAGCATTTTTTACAGTTGTGATCTAAACCCTCTCCTTTCCAAGGAGTGGGGGCAAAGACTTTTCTAAAGAGTTAAGTTTGGTATATAATTAGTGGGAAAGGATCTCAGGGGACCCCTCCATTAGAATGAATGATTTCTTCTGGAGTACCAGAAAACCCACTGCTAATGTTGTTCGTACTATGTCATTTTGGTAGCTGTAGGAAAGGAATATTATGAACTAATTAAAGTTAATGTTTGGGGGGAATAACGGTGTGAGAAAAGTCACAAAACCAGGTGTAACTGGAAAAGAAAGCTGCTCACCACACCTGCAAGATGGAAGGAAATGCACAGAGTTGTATCTGCATCCTGCTTGTCACACCCACAGTTCTGGGGACCTGGTGGTTTAAAACTTGAGCAGGAGGAAACCTTATGAAAAGGAGTCTCTTTTCTGGCCCACCTTGGAACTGAGCCAGAGGGACCATAACCATGGGTGGGCACCAGGTGGCGCCAGAGCGCGTCATGCGCGGATCCCTTGACCTGCACTTGGGCAGCCAACGTGCAGAGACGGATGTGCCTTCCTCCGTCCCCTGGTGGTTCACACAGCCCAGCCATTTCAGAGGTGCAAACACACAGAAAACAGCCTGACCCTAGTTTGATTCCCAAGTATGTTCATTAGGCACTAGGAAATTCAGAGAACTTGAAAAAAAGCACATGTGTTTTAGAACATTTTCACCATTCCCGGTGTCTTTGGTTATGGCAGAACGTGTGTAACCCTTTTGGCCATGTGTCTTCATTTGTTTCTTTTTTATTTATTTAATTTAATTTAATTTAATTTTTTTGAGACAGAGCCTCAAGCTGTCACCCTGGGTAGAATGCCGTGGCATCACAGCTCACAGCAACCTCCAACTCCTAGGCTCAAGTGATGTTCCTGCTTCTGCCTTCCAAGTAGCTGGGACTACAGGCTCCTGCCACAGCGCCCGGCTATTTTTTGGTTGCTGCCATCATTGTTGTTTGGTGGTCCCAGGCTGGATTCGAACCCGCCAACTCAGGTATATGTAGCTGGTGCCTTAGCCACTTGAGCCGCAGGCACAGAGCCTGTTTCTTTTTTTAAAGTAGCCTTAATTAGTGTCATAGCTGCTGACTAGGCCTTTTTGAAACCAACATATATATCTGTGTGTTGCCTTTTTTAAAAGGATTTTTTGGGTTTGTTTTCATTTATTCATTGCCTGCTAGAGCATTGCCCATCATCTTTAGATAGTTGTCAAAGATGTGAGCCAGCTGAGATGCGTGTTACAAACACATGGGATATCTCACTTAGCTGTGTCGCTGCCTGCCATGGCTGCTGTGGTGTGGGGAGCCCTCTTCCACGCCATCAGCCTCTGACTCTCCCATCTTTCTTTCCTCCTCCTCAGGCCTACATTTTGACTTCTATGTGTACACCTGTGTCTTCCTGATAGACACGTCCATAGTGTTGTCCCATACCTACCGCAGATGCACAGAACGTATTTTGCTTTTTTTGCAATTATGGTAAAATACATGTAATGAAGTTTACTAAAGCCCCCCCATGTGTAGGGGGAAGTGGGGAATTGTAGCTAAATGTACCTTTATTTGCAAAATATTCAAAGCAAATATTTTGTAAAATTTTGTAGAATAAACTTTTAAGGTAAAAGAAGAAATCTGAAATGTTACTATTATTATTATAATTTTATTTTAAAGCAGAGTTTTCAGGTTTTAGCAGACAACATTTTGGTGCAGGAATGGGGTTGCTTAGTCCTTTTATCTGCTAGATTGCTTCTGTGGTCACAGTCTGATTTCTTTACAGCACTGAGTTAATCCTTATTTCTGCAGGAGGTCAATAGTAGGATACAACTTTTGTTTTGTTAGGGATTTGTTTGTTTAGGGCTAATAGGTTAATGTTACCACCAAGCTGCTCTCCCTGTAGTAGTAACTGACTAAGTTAAAGATGTGGGTCCTTTTAGGCTTGAATTTGAGGAATGGGTCCCAGGGAGTGATTCCGTGTCTTTGCACCAGTTCTGCAAACTGAAAACTTTTTGTCTTCAGGAAGGGAAATGCTTAATGGGTATCTTCAGAAGCAGAATTAAAATCCATACCCTCTATTCTGATGATCTCTGCTGCATGAAAAGTTGTCCCAAAATTCTTGGTGTAAAATAGTATTTCTAGTTGTAAAATTGCATGAGCACAAAGCAGTTGACCTCTATGGAAAGAAGCACGTGTGTGTGTTATGGCTGGTTATTAATATTTTCGGATGAAAAATCTGCTACAGAAGATCTGTAGAAGGTGGTTGTCTCCACATTTAGGGAAGGTGGTGGAAGAGGCAGTGTGGATAGTCACCTGCTAGCAGGCACTCAGGAGTGCAGGGTGTGTTCTTACCATGCAGGTTGGCAGCACAGTAGCCACTGGCCACGTGTGGCTGTTGAGCCTTTGTCACGTGGCTAGTATGACTGAGAAACTGAACTTTGGGTTCTGTTTTGTGCTGATTAATTTAAATAACTGTGGCTGGAGATTCCAGCCATGCTCTAAGCCGATGAGTGTCTTGTCTCCTAACTCATGACTCAGGAGGGGCTGCATCTGGGATTGAAGCACATCTGTCTGGGACCAAAGCCATGTGACCACACGGGGACTGCGGCAACAATGGCAGGAGGCTCTGCAGGGGTGACTTGAACTGCTGGAGTCACCCAGAAGTTTCAGGCCTTGGTTCTTGCTGTTGGCAGGATTCCTCAGTCTCTCTCCATGTCCCCTCTGCAGGGGATGTAATGCAGAAATGGCTTCTTTCCCTCCTGTGTTGGGTGGGTGGGCTGCCTGGTGTTGCTCTCTACGTGGCCTTCCTCGTGGCTTGCTTGGGGTCTTGCATGACACGGCATCTCAGGGTCCCTGGACTCCTCATAATCTACCACACATGCTTTGTGAGAACAAAACGTGTTGCTAGTAATTTTACACATGCTGCTAATGGTAGTTTTTTCTGGGAGGACTTCCATTCTACCCATGAAGAACTGCCCCACTAATCCTAGGTAGCAGCCCACTTTTGCAGGGGTTGGGCTGAAAGAGTGTGGCCAAGAGTGTTAGGCATTTTTTCCTTTTCCCAGCATCCTCCCCCTGCCCTTTGCCTCCAGTTTCACTCAAATGTATATTTCCTTCATTAATTAGCTGTAAGGGAATATGAAAGAAATTGTGGATATCATAGGCCAGAAAAAGCCAGCAGAAAATGAAATTCATGCAGCCAGAGCATTCCTTACAAGGATTTTGAGAAATTCTATGAGGTACAGTCTGGGTTTTTATAATTCCTGTGCTCCTGTGGTGTGATGAATTTGTCTGTTTTATGCTTTCTCTTTGGTTTGTGGGAAACTATTATGAAGCCAGCACAGTCCACATTTGTCCACCCATAGACTTTTTTCCTTGTTAAAGTGATGTGACTCATGAAAAGTTTTGTGTTATGAATGCTTTTTGGGCTCACTTTGTCAGATATTCTTTTATTATTTAATGTTTTACCTGTTGGGAACAATGATTTCCATAAAGTACCTGAAGACACTCAGTTGAGCTCTTTCTCCATTCCTGATTGGGCTGTCGACTTTCTGAAGGGAGGTCATTTTTGTCCAATTAGAGACAGCAGTGAAGCTCTCTTCCTGTAAAGTTGGGAGAGAGGCAGGTCTTAGCAACATTCTCTTGCAGGCTCTGTTACAGGGTTTTACCACTGGACACGCAACACACATGGACAGGTGTGGCCAAAACACTAATAAGCCCCACATGGGATCAGGGCGGTTTCAGGGAAGCCCAGCAGGCTTTTATCAAGAGGGGAAGCCCTGGCTGGCAAGGAGTCGGGCCTCCTAGTCTGGGGTGTCCTGATTCTCTACGGGACCCCTGGTTGCCTCCATGGGTGCACACAGTAGGCTCAGGGAAGGGCATGCCTCCTGAAATTAGGGAGCTACAAGCCAGTTGTGGTTACTTAGTTACCCAGGTAAATAGAGATAAGCAGTGTGAACCCCGGATCACCCAAGGGCCCATAACTCTTTGGCCATTTCTCCGGCCAGACCCCTTCTGTGCTCCTTAGTCAGGGCCCTGTGCAAAGCTGTGTTGAAATGCAAGAGAAAGGGGAGGGGAGAGGACAAGGTTTGCTCACTTACTTATTTATAATACGTTTTACTTATTTTTGTATTTGTAAAATTTTAAATTGATAAATAATAATTGTACATGTTTGTGAAGGAGTACATATTAAAGAGGGCTGCCTGTGATTCCCAGTCTACATGAAGTCAAGTTGGTGGTGAGCAAAAACCTAAAAAGAGAGTGCGCGCAGTCCCAACAGGACGCGGCCAGGCGCGGTGCTGCTCGGGTGGCTGCTGCTGTCCTTCCTGCACTCCTGTCCCTGCAGGAGAACGTCCAGCATGTGCTGCCCTGAATCGCCTGTGTTCTTTTCCAGGAAGAGCGATCCGAGCTGGAGGCCTCACTCCTGGCATGCCACCAAATGCTCTGACAGCCACGTGGAGCAAGTGGCCTCTCTGTTCCCCTCTGCCAGCGGTGGCCCTTCCTGGCACAGCCGACACCACACCAGGTAGGTGCTGGCTCCCTGCAGGGGTGCCGAGTTTGCTCAGCATTCCGCAGACCCAGGTGTTACAGCCCTGTCAGGAGGGCGCCTGTCTTGACTTGAGAATGATTCTCATGTTTCCAAGGAGGCAGGGCCACAGACACATGATTATGGTTAGAGATCTCTACATTGTTCTCCAAGCAAATAGATGACAATGGAAAACAAAGAAATTGCAAGATGGGAAGAGTAGGCCAGCCCTGTGCTGGGGGTTGTTCCGTGAGGAGCGCCCTGGGGCTTAGGTCACAGGAGCGCCTTTGGGCAGCTGAGCGGACTCCAGGCAGTCAGTTCAGAGGTGCTGGGCTACCATTTGTGGCACTCTTGTGCCTATAGCCACTGTCACCCTTCAAATTCAAGGGTTTTACATGTGGATTAGAAGGCAGGAGATATTTACTGGGCAGCAGGCATATTTCAGGCACTCTTCCCAGGAGGTTCTGTTAAGTGTCTGCGCCCTGTCCTCGGCCCTCTTGGGGTTGGTGGCAAATATCCTCACTAGTCTTCTGCCGGAAGGATGGTGGTAAGAGTGGGTAGTATGGTTTCAGGGTGTGTGCATATGTATGTCCCCACATATGTGAGCATGCATGTGTTTCTGTGTGTTTGTGCACCTGCATGTGTGCGTGGGTATGCATGTATGTGCATGTGTACCTGTGTGATGCACATGTGTGTGCCTGTATGCGTGTTTCTGTGTTTGTGTATATGCACCTCCATGTGTGGGGGGGGTATGCAGGTAAGTGCATGTGTATCTTGTGCAGTTGTGTTTGTACCTGTGTGCCTGTATGTGTGTGTTTTTGTGTGTTTGCTTGTATGCACGCATGAGTCTGCCTATGTGTGCACACCTGAATGTATGTGAGTGTGCAAGCATGTGTGTTCATGTTTATCCATGTATATGCTTACGTGTATATGTGTGTTTGGAGCTAACAACCACACAAAATCTGTTTTTTGACTGTAATCAAATACTGACCTGCTGCAGAATCATTAAGTGAAGTTCCTATGAGACATGAAGGGAATACTTCTCAAATACAACATTACCTGTTTAGGGCAACAAAAGGCGGTGGTATCTAGAGCCCCAGGTGTTTTTTAGAAAAACCAAAGATCTATTGAGCAGTAAAATGTAAGTGAGAAATGGGGCCTTTTATTACTGATGTGACTGAATGCAGCAGGGTTTCTGGCAAGCCCATTTGGCAGGGTCTCTACTAAAGACACATCTGTCTTGCCCATGTCTGTGTGGAAACAGCACTTAGTGTATTTACAGCTGCTTGGACATAGACTCTATGGAGGGGTCACTCAGGAATATTGTAGGGAGGGTGGCCAGGAACATGCCCCTGGTTTGAAGACACCTGTCCTTACAGGAAAATGGAGTAAAACTCTGTCACGCAGAGGACTCAGCCAGTCTGTGCTCCTGGGTGAGCAGTGTGCTCTGTTCTCCCTCTCCCTCTCATTTGGATTGTACCACAGCTTTTGCTGTGAGCCATCAGCTGCACAGACAGTTACTTCCTCACTGGAGAATTAACTTCTCAGCGGGTGATTTATTTCTCCCTCTTAGACACCGTCTTGGTTGGAAGGTGCTTGTTCTGTGGTTGTGAGTAGCTCCAGAGACTCCGTATGGTGTGACCAGTTCTAAGTGCACCTGTATATGGCCTTACTAGTAAAGCCTGTCACCAAATCAAGTGTCAGCCTGACTGGAGGGTATATGGAGGACCTGTTTTAACACTTTACTTTTGGGGTTGGGAAGGGAAATGTTAGCCTTGAACTTTCTCTTTTAATTTTAATATTGTTCTCATTTGATAGCTTTTGTTGTGTTGTTAATCCGTAATAACCATCATTTCATACACTAAACCAGGGGTCCACAACTGATTCTGTGGGGGGCGGTGGAGTAAATATTTCTGCTTTGTGTAGCAGACAGGCTACTCTGGCATGAAAACAGCCACTGACCAAGCATGAGCAGGCAGAGTGTTCCAATAAGACTTAATTAATGATCTTCATGTGCATTTCATATAATTTTAACATATCAAATAGGACAGAGATTACTTCTTTGAGTTCTTTCCCTTGGTGCATCTAAAAGTATGACACCCATCCTCAGCTCCTGGGCTGTGGCATGCCAACTTCTGCATGTGAGTCTCGACTCAATGTAGATACAGGCCGGTGGGCGATATGGGCCTTGGGCTGGGAGAGGCGCTGGTCTTCAAAGGTGTCTGCCTGGTGAAAAGGCATTCAGTGGAGAGAACACAGTCTAGTCAGCTTGCACATGGCGAGTTTTGCCCTCTCTGGGCCACAGTTTAGATGTCCTGGGCTGAAACCTCAGACCCAAGGAGTTACTGTGGGAGTTCTGACACTTGGTCAAGGGCACCATGCTTGTGGCTGTGGCTCTGTGGTCTTTCCCTTTGCCCATGCCGGACGCTAAAGCCTGCCTGTCTTTCCCTTGTTTTTGCAGTTCTTCCTCCCATGACTTGTCCAGCTCATGGGAGCAGACGACCCTCCAGCGTGCCTCTGGCCACTTCAGCTCCCTGGGGAGCATGGACAGCCTGGACCACCCCTCCCAGTCCTACCCCTCTGGCCGTCTCTCAGCAGCCAAGTCCAACAGCAGCATCGACCACCTGGGTTCCCACAGCCAGCGAGACTCGGCCTATGGCTCCTTCTCCACCAGCTCAGGCACTCCTGACCACACCTTGTCCAAGGCCGACGCCTCCTCCGCAGAGAGCATCCCCTACAGCGTGGGCCTCTGGGAGGCCTCCAGGCAGGGCGGGAGCCGGCACGGCCAGGCCACCAGTGACCCTCCAGGCCTGGAGGAGAGGCTTGGGTGCTTCCCGCCCAGGGTGCCTGGTGACAGCAGCAAAAGCCCCAGGCCTGGGGAAGGTGCTGAGCCCAAGCTGTCCTCTTCTGGAAGGTCCAGTTTTGGGCCAGTCTGGCATGTTCCTGACAAGAAGAAAGCACCTTCCTCCCCACCCCCACCCCCGCCCCCTCTCCGCAGTGATAGCTTCGCTGCCACCAAAAGCCACGGGCAGGTCCCGGGCCCCCTGCTCTCAGAGGCGGCCACCACACAGCACTTTACAGGCCTGGCCCAGGCTCAGCCTCGCAGTGACTGGCGACCAGACCCTGCCGATAGGCTGCGGAGGCTGGTGCGCCCCACCAGTGGGAAGGGAGTAGGAAGCCTGGCCTGCCCACAGGAGCCCCGACTGGACTGCAGCTGGCCATCCTCTGAAGACAGGGTTCCTGGCAGGCTCCAGGCATCTCTGTCCAGCACAGATGTGCGCTTCTCACAGCCTCCCCACCAGGGACAGCACTTAAGGCAGTACAGTGATGAGAGCCCCTTTGTCTCTGAGAATCCTGGGGCTCCCATGCTACCAAGGGAACTGCGGGCCACAGGCCTCCGGCAGGAGCCTCCTACCACCCACCTCCTGGATGACAGCCACACTCAGGTGAGGTGCCTTAGTGCTGCCGACCAGAAGGTGGACATCACTGGACAGGGTTCAGGTCACTGCATGTCCATCAGGCAACTTCCAGGGGGATGCTGGCCTCCCAGTGTGGCCCCGGGGACCCTCCAGCATCCTCCCCTGCACCTGGGGGGCCACAGCTCGCGCCGGCACCTATCTCAGCACCAGGAGCTTCTGGGCACCCATGAGGCAGGACGCTGCTATGCCCTAGACACAGGGGCTGAGAGTAGTTCCACTGGAACCCAGGAGTCTTCCGGGACCAGCCTTGTGGACAAAGCCAGCCAGCTGCCAAGGGCAGACAGCTCCAGGTGGGCGGCTGGAGAAAGCAGCGGGGTCTCTCCCCAGAAGACACCCATGCTGCACTCCCTGGCCCAGGAGGGGACGTGCCAGCTGGAGAGCAGCCAGAGTGGCGGCACAGCAAGGCCTTCGCCGATTGATGCACAGGTGGGCAGACCCACGCGGAGGAGTGACCGGTTTGCCACCACCTTGCGTAACGAGATCCAGATGCGCAGAGCCAGGTTGCAGAAGAGCAGAAGCACGGTGACTCTGACCAGTCCCGGCGAGGGGGAAGATGCCGCCAGCACCCCGCCGGAAGGACCCTTCTCCGGCACCTACAAGGACCACCTGAAGGAGGCCCAGGCACGGGTCCTGAGGGCCACGTCTTTCCAGCGCCGTGATTTAGACCCCCACCCAGTGGAGCAGCACTCAGGGTCAACAGAACATAGGACGGGGCACTACGGCGCCTCACCCTCAATCCCTGGGGACCCGGACTCTGTGCCCCAGTTGTGGGAAGGGGGCCTGGCCAAGCCAGCCTCCTCTGGAAGCGGCATGCCCCACATTTCCCGCATCGGAGGCCGGAAACGGTTCACAGCAGAGCAGAAACTGAAGTCGTACTCTGAGCCAGAGAAAATGAATGAGGTGGGCCTCTCGGGGGCTTACGGCCCTCACCAGCACCCCAGGATACCCGAGGATACTATGGGCTCTTTTGCGGACAGATGGAAGTTTTTTGAGGAAACAAGCAAACTGGTTCCCCAGAGGCCTAGGCAGAGACAAGTTCCTCATGCATTCCTAAGAGAGAAGCTGGAGAGACCACGGCCAGCTGGCCCAGGGTGTGAGGGCACCGAGCCCTGGTCCCGCACCAGCTCCTTTGGGGAAAGCCTCACCAGTCACAGAAAAGCAGAAAAGGTAGGGAAGTTGGAAGCCCCACAGCGACTTGGAACCTTTGCAGAGTATCAGGCCTCTTGGAAGGAACAGAGGAAACCTCTGGAAGCCAGGAGTTCCGGGCGGTATCACTCAGCAGATGACATTCTGGATGTGGGTCTGGACCAACACGACAAGCCCCAGTTCATTCACGAAAGATCCCGGTCCTCACCGTCCGCAGACCACTATAAACAGGTGAGTGTGGAGCCACAGTGAGGACACAGCTGCCCTTGGCTGTCATGAGACACAGTACTCCCAAAGTCAGGTGGCCAGTGGCGGTGCCACTTCAGCCTGGCTGTCTGAGTGTCTCTGTCCATCAGCCTTTCTAGTATCACCTCGTGCGCGAAGTACTTGGGGACAGACATTGGTATGTTCATGACACAGTTAAAATCTGTGCCAAAATCTGCAGCTTTCATTCCCTCTGAAATGATAACAAATCCCTCTGAAATGTATATGGGTGGCTTATGGTAACACACAAGAGCCACTTCTGGAACGTTGATGCCATTTAATATTTTCTGTATGTGGCTTTTTACAGTCTTCTGTTTTTTATGTGTAAGATTTTTGTTTTGTTTTCTTTTTGAGACAGGGTCTTGCTCTTTCACCCTGGGTAGAGTGCAGCAATGTCATCATCATTCACATCTGTGTTCAAGTGATCCTCCTACCCCAGCCTCCTGAGTAGCTGGGTATATACCCACATTTTTCTATTTTTGGTAGAGATAGAGATTCACTGTTGCCCAGGCTGGTCTCAAATTCCTGGGTTCAAGCCATCCTCTGACCTCAGCCTCACAGAATAAGAGGATTACAGATGTGAGCCACCACACTGGCCTATTTGCAATTTTTTTTTTGAGGCCGAGTCTCACACTATGTCACACTCAGTAGAGTGCTATGGCATCATAGCTCACAGCAACTTCAAACTCTTGGGCTCAAGTAATTCTCTTGCCTCAGCCTCCTGAGTAGCTGGGACCACAGGCACCCACCACAATGCCCAGCCATTTTATTTTTTTTGATTGCAGTTGTTGTTATTTAGCAAGCCCAGGCCAGGGGTTGAACCCACCACCTTCAGTATATATGGTTGGTGCCCTACTCACTGAGCTATGGGCATCGAGCCTATTTACAAATATTTTTAAAAATTGTTCTGAGGTAAAATATGTTTAAAATGCATTTAACCACTGCACCTTTTTTTGGTGAGAGTTAGCATCAAGCCTTCCAGAAAACTCCATATTCTTAGCCATACTTCAGAGTCACCAGTATCACCTTCTTTCTGCTTTTTTTGCCTATTATATCTGATTCTGTAACTTAATTTCTTATTTCAAAGGAAAAAAACTCTGCAGTAACAGATGCAATTTCTTCAAACAAACAAAAATCCAAACCAGTAGTAGATTTGGTATAAGATATAATAATACCTAACATGAACACGAGAAGAAAGCCGCCAGCTTGCTTTGTGGCACCCTAGCCCTGAAAACCCATGTAGACCCTGCAAGCATTTATTTCTGCGGTCGGTCTGGCTTGTGGACGATTCAGCATGACCTCCAAGAATTCCATGTCTGCCCCGTCAGGAGCAGAGAATCCCACACTCTGACAAGTTCTAGGGCTTGAGGCTTCACTGCCTGATCTGTGACCAGCTGTACTTTCTTTTATTTCTTTTGGCCAATTGTGTCACACAGTTACAGCTTCACATAGGAGATCTGTTTCCTGCCCAGAATAGAAGTGGTGGGCGGCGGGGTCTTAGTTCAAATGCTTCAATGAAACGCTTTGTAGAGCTGAACTGGCAAGGCTGTCCGCCGAGTCCTGGGATAGACAGCAGGCAGCGTCACTGATGTCGTGGTATGGGCGTGCAAGGCGAACCCACAAATGAGGGCTTTCATAATGACAGACGTCCTGAGGGAAGCTGCTTGATGACTTGATGTCTGTTGTGCTGTCCCTTGCAGGAAGCTTCTGTCGAACCACGAAGGCAGGCGGAGGACCCCAGGGAGTGCAGAGAACCTCCCTCTGCAGTCTGTGCTGAGGAGGGACAGTCTACTTTGAGGTGGGTGAAATTAGGACTTGGGGTTACTAAAAAGGTATTTCGGGGCGGGCTTCATTATGGTGGGTGAACGCTCAGTGAATAGGGCCAGACGTCTGGTTTTTGCCAAGCCCGAGTGACTGCTGACTGCATGGTTTCCAGCATCCCTCATGCCCTGGAATTTTGAGCAGAGCCTGTGCACCCCACGTACCCCACATCCCTGCCTAAAAAAAGCGTCCTAAAGGCGGAGACGCCTTCTAACACCATGGTGACATTTTTGGTTCTTAAAATGGCTGCTGTTTGTTCCTGACAGTGAGACTCTTTATGGAAACAAAAATGAGAAGTTCGGTTTAAGCTGCTTGAACCGAGTCTTTGTCCCGGGCACCTGGTTGAAGGGAAGCTTTGGCCACCTAGCACACAGCTGTGTTTCTGGCCCACGGTCTTGGAAGCACAGTTGCCTCTTAAGGCCTGTCAGTCAGAAAGGAACAGGCAAACCTTCCTAAATTGGACTTAGCTAATGAGTTTATTTTGAGGTTTGAAATAGAAGTCAAGTCGGTTGGCTCCCAGGCGGCAGCTGTGGCGGACCGCAGCCATAATTCAAAAATGGGCACAGTAGCTGTTTCATTGTGGTGCGCGTGGGGTTTAGATTAACTACATGGAGGGCAGGAGAAGAAAGCGTACATCTCTGCAGAAGACGTGTCACCTTATTTCAAAAGGCCCAGGGAGGCTCGGCGCCTGTGGCTCAATCGGCTAAGGCGCCAGCCACATACACCTAAGGTGGCGGGTTCAAATCCCCAGCCCAGGCCCGCCAAACAACAATGATGGCTGCAACCAAAAAATGGCCGGGCGTTGTGCGGGCGCCTGTGGTCCCAGCTACTTGGGAGGCTGAGGCAGGAGACTCGCTTGAGCCTAGGAGTTGGAGGTTGCTATGAGCTGTGATGTCATAGCACTCTACCCAGGGGGATAGCTTGAGGCTCCGTCTCAAAAAAAAAAAAAAAACAAAAAAAAGGCCCAGGGAAGGGTTAGAA